>DWHP01006245.1:0-11507 GCA_018247895.1 Parnassius honrathi | reverse complement strand
GTTTGAGGAATATCTAAATAGGAAATTTTAAGGAAATATTAAAAGTCGGTTAATTTCTTCTATATAAAGGATTTTTTAGCATGAAGAACTGTTATCTTTTACATTTATGTTATTTTACATTTTACGTCTTTATTAACATTTGTAACGTGAAAAAATAATATTTATATAATTGTTTTAAATTAGATTTTTTTTAAATTGTTAGTACAGATTTATCACGTGTTCAACGAAAAAAATCATCCTGCGGAAACGTCACTGAAAAATTGAAGAAAAAGCAAATTTCGAAGACATATGAAGTTCGGAACCCCTCTCAGAAATAAAACCCTGTACCCAGTAGAGGGTACGGTCCCATGCTGTCACTTTATAAATATTTATTATTGTCTCCATACGTTGTACATAAACTGGCACCATCCGGTGCTTTATTAATGTGTAATATACTACAGAAAGTTTAATTTTTACTCTTTAATTAGTAAAAGACCTCTTTACGCCAAAAATGTAAAAAATAAGTACACTTTTTTAAGAGTATTAGTAATGAAAATAAAACGCGTTACTATAACTATTACCTACTTTGAGTGTTTACATAACTATATGATAACTGAACTAAAGCAATCACTTTCTCTACTGTCTATCCGCCTTATAACGTTAATATTTTTCTCTACTTTTACTCTACTTTCTACTCTTACTGTTCACACTAGTCGGTTGTCAGACCCGATTAAAGCTGGAGCCATTTTTTGGCAGTCTATGCCCGACTATACACGATGGACGTCGACGATGTTTTTGTTGTAACGTATTATTTTACAAGTATATTTTTCTCTTTTTTGAATTAGTGTGATCAAATCTTTAGGATTTTTTAAATCTTTTTCATTATTATAAAACACCAAGCGTACGTATAATAATATGTAGGGTACAATAAAAACGCAACAGCTCTGCGTGCGCGCCCTTATACAGAGGGTTGCCGAGCCCGACATTCGACATCATGTAAACAGTGCCATAGTTACTCTTTGGCGAATGAGAATGGACGCAATTTTTTTACGGACGTAGAGGGCTGGCATAACACCCGACATTTCTTGCCGGCAACAATACGGTGAAAATACAAAAAAGTAAAAATGTGAACAGCTTCATATAAAATGTTCTGCCACTAGAGCAACTGATTTTCTGTCAGGACCAACACCCGACAAGTGAGAAAGGCTCTATAGGTTGATAGCACACCAACCGATCAATCGTCGATCGATGCCATTGATCGACGTCGACGTCGATCGGTTGATGTGGTAGCTTTAGCTAATCGACGGATACTGATCGGTAAAGCATTGTTACATAATTTATCGACGTCGATCGAAAATTAATCGATGTAGTTATGGGCTCATCATCATCTTTAAAAATGTATTCTGAAATGGACAATAGGGAGCGGTCGGTGGAGCGGGGCCGGTCCTCGAATAATCAAGAAGCTCATCGACGTCGACTAATCCATTCTACTAATGATCGATCGATTGATGTGTTAACATCCTAATGAAAAAGTTTTAAATCAATCTATCTTATCGACATCTATCAACAATCAAATCTATAGCGCATTGTTCGCACAAATTTTTCTCTTACTTACTTAAGCATATTAAATGAAACTTAATTTTGCAGAACATTGTCTTAGACTTAGACTAACAAAACAAAGTTTAGAGAAAGGTCATGGCATTATTTTTCATAGCTACCCACGCGATACACGATGCTTTGTAATGATGTACGTACACATTGCACAAGAGGTAAAATCAAACATGGGACAATGATGAGCTTTAAGTTGACTATATCGAATAAAATTAATTTTACGGATTTTATCACTTTTAATTTAACTTATGTTAATTCACGTTTTGAGTGCTTCACAGCACCCGTGTTCACCGGGGGAGGGGGGGGGGTAATGGAAAGGGACTGAGGTGTTTGACGTCCGGATTTCATAATTAATTATATTAGAATTTGTATCTTTATAATTTCGATAAACTCTCGAATCATCCTCGGAACCAGTGTTATTTTACTAGAATTTGTGGTTGATCAAATCGGATGTACTGGCGGCGAAAATAGGTTCTGTAAAGCACTCGGAACGTTGTGAATTAAAATAAATTAAGCGCGATGAAATCCATAAAAATACTTTTATTCAATGTCTAGTTTTCGTGGCAATATAAGAAATCAATATAGGATGATTATATTTTTAATCCGATTTGGGACAGAAACCCCACTATAAAAATAGTTTGTGATTTAAATGTATGTCACATTTAGAAGTATTCTTAATAAGCTCGTCATCTCGATTTGGGTCTAGGCGCTATTTGACTTGCCTACTGTAGCAGTCTATCGGAAAATTGAAACGGTGGGGATAAGTATGAATGAAGCACTTTATCATTCTGCAACTTAAGCAGCGCCGCTCTCGATGTTCTCTTCGGACTCCTCAACGAAGCCGCATTGCAGCTCATACAGACGCGCGTAGATCCCCTTTCTCGCGATGAGTTCCGTGTGAGTGCCCATTTCGGCGATCACGCCTTTATCGATGACGCAGATAATGTCCGCGTTCTGTATGGTAGCCAGGCGGTGTGCTATAATAAGGCAAGTGCGGCCTTCGCTAGCGCGGTCTAGAGCTTCTTGCACCACCTACACCGAAGCAAAGAGAAAAAATTATTTGTCTCGTAATATAGTGTAGTGGTTTCGAATTTTTTCCCGATTCTACATTTACAAGCTAATATCGAATCTATTACTAAAAGCAAGACCTAATTACTGGGAATGAGTCCGTCCTAGTCCCCTATCAAAAAGGCAAGCTAGGCCAAATACTGAAGATCTGTTCATCCTAGTCCTTGAGCTTAAGAGCAAGCTAGACACAATTACTATTAATTACGCACTAATTACCAGTCATATTTTACCGTGTTATTCTTATCTGAAAAAAAATGCAAGGGGTGTATCAGTCACCGAAAATCAATATCTTTATCACAAATTAGCCGCATCATTTCCGGTAATGTAAATGGGAACATAAAGTCAAATTACATATTAGTACCAAACAATCGACGGCGATTGAATGTGGCGCCACTATGTGCGATATTTGACATTCGCTGTCAAATTACATACTCATTACCTTATTGTTCGTATATTTTATTGAAACAGACTCCTTTAAATATGAGAGTTTAAACTTGAGACAAAATATAATGTTACCTTTTCGCTGTGTGTGTCGAGAGCTGAAGTCGCTTCGTCGAGCAACAAAACGCGCGGGTTCCTGACAAGAGCGCGGGCGATGGCAATTCTCTGTTTCTGTCCACCCGAGAGTTGCGAAGCTCGCGCACCGATACGTGTCTCGTAGCCCTTTACATAAGATGACGTCACATTTTGAATATTTATCGTCCTCTTTATCAGACCGTAAATTATCAATTTGACTGATGATCGAATGAACAGGTCCGACGTAATCGCCACGCTTTGTTGCTATGTGTGGACGGCAAAATGGATTCCATCACCCTATTCCGTCCGGTGGGTGCCGTATGATGCTACAGAGGGAAACTGAAACACGCGATAGGCAGCAGAATTTTCCTCCTGATAACGACTCAAAATAGTACAAAACAGCGGCTGCCAACACGCCCGCAAAGCGTAGCAACTGTGGCACAGTAAGAATACTATATAGTTATAATTGATTTCTATGAGTTACAAAATTATTTGCTAAATGTGTTAGTTATTATTTCTATGTCCTATGCAACATTTAGATACTAGCCGAGCACAGACGAATAGGCTAGAGAGCTACGAATATGTAAACTCTTTGGTCGGGTGTTCGTAGTATTCGCCTGTTCTCCACTCAATGTCGGTTTTATAGCACGAGTTAAAGTAACGTACAGTGTATTCGTATCGATGTTTACATTGTCGTCATTAGTCGCTTGACACGCGAACTATCATTTTTTTTAAATTAGCCAATCCACATGTTTAGATAAAATCTACTCTTGTGGCTAATCTACCGTTACAATTTTCTCTAATACCTTCATTTGACAAAATATACAAGAAAATATAAGTTCAGCTGAAATTATAAATTTCACAAGAACGGAACTATTATATATTCTACTTAATACTAACTGTTTCTTCTATTTCCATCTTTTCATCTTTTATCATTTTAAAAATTAGTGAGTCTATAGAAGTTAAGTAGACATAAAGTCGTAGCAACAAGACATACGTCATCCATGTTTTAAAAATCTACATTGAATGAAATGGCGAGATGCTGGTCGGAAAAATTATACGTACCATTATGCAGATTTAACTTTATTATAGTACTCGCACAATTTTCACTGTTTAGTCGACGATTAGTTTAGGAGTTACCAGTAGTTATAGAAATGGATATGCCAAAATATTTGAATGCGATTACCATCAAGAATTTCATTGGCTCAAAATAAGTAACAAAAATCTATTATATTTCTTTTGGGCTGCGCTGGATATTGAGTAAAAGAATAAAAAATGTATATAGTAGAAGGGATCGATGATTTAATATTTTTTAACTTACATAATTACTGTGTGGGTAATGTGGTTTATGACAATAATATTTTAGAAACCAAAAAAATAAACTAATAGACCATTATAAGAATCAAGCAATCACATAGTACTCACAGCAGGCAAAGCAGCAATAAATGTGTGCACGTTGGCCTCCTTGGCTGCTTTGATTATTTCTTCCATAGGAACGTCTCTTGTGTTGTCTCCATATGCAATGTTCTCTGCTATCGTGCGGTCGAACAGAACGGGCTCTTGGGAGACGATACCGAGATTCTTTCGAAGTGTTGAAAGACTCATATCGCCTGTAATACTGTGGTCGTCTAGATACTGAAAATAGTAAGATTAATTAAAATTTGGGCGAAAGATTTCTGTTTTTATATAGATATTATAAGATTATTTGAGGTCCGAAGAGAGAGGGAGGACACGGTAATCCTCGAATCCGGCAACTTGTTCTATCACCGGGAGGGCGACCGACTGTCCCAAGGAGGTGTCGGATTTATCGTTCACAAGTCTCTCGTTGACAATGTTGTAAAGATTGGGAGTGTGTCGACGAAGGTTGCATACCTTATACTCAGAATCACCAAACGGTATTCGCTGAAGGTCATACAGGTTTACGCACCAACCTCGGCACATTCCGATGAGGAGGTGGAGGAAATGTATGAGGATATCTCAATAGCCATGCATTCCTCCAAAACTCACTACACTCTGTTGATGTGAGACTTTAATGCGAAACTAGGCACAAGAGAAAGCAATGAGCTGAAATTAGGGAAATTTGGAATAGGGCAACGGAACCCAAGGGGCCAGCTGCTGGCCGACTTCATGGTGAAAGAGGGACTCTTTATAATGAACTCTTTCTTCCAAAAGCGGTCCTACCTGACGTGGACCTGGTTAAACCTCGACGATTCGACAAAAAATGAGATTGACCTCATTACGACGACAAGATGACAACTGTTCAGTGATGTGTCAGTGATCGTAAGGATGAAAACTGGCAGCGATCACCGAATGGTTAGAGGCACACCGAACCTAAACGTGAAGTTGGAGAGGTCACGTCCAGTGAAGTCAACGCTCCGTCCCCCTTGTGCTCTAATGCAAAGCCCCGAAAACTTTCAGCTCGAGTTACAAATTCTTTTTCAGTGCCTAAAAAACTGCGATGAAGTGGACGATATAACTGAGAAGCTTGTGGAAACTGTCCATGTGGTCGGAGCTAAGTTCTGTAAGAACCGTCGCAGAAGAACACAAAATTAAAAACACGAAATTAGAATAAAGAACACGAGATTAGAATGGCTCTCCAGCACCTTAAAAACGGCAAGTTCACGGGCGTGGATGGAATTACAGCGGAGCTTCTGAAAGCGGGTGAAAAACCAAAAGTTAAAGTCCTTCAGAGGCTCTTCAATTCCGTCCTCCATTGTGGCACTACTCCGGAGGCGTGGAGCAGAAGTGCGATGGTCTTGTTCTTCAAGAAAGGCGACAACGCTCTCGTGAAGAACTACAGACCGATTTTCTTTCTGAGCCGCGTCTACATGCTGTTTTCAAGAGTCATTACGTATCGTCTTGCACGCTGACTTGACGACTTCCAGCCTCTCGAATAAGCCGGTTTTCGGAAAGGCTTATTATCCCCGAAAGGACTTATTAAGGCCGCAATATCCCCGAAACTCTTCACCACTGCATTGGGACTGGACTGGAAAGGATACGGTATTAACGTCAATGGCGAGTACATCACTCACCTTCGATATGCCGATGATACAGTCCTTATGGCAGAATCGCTGGAGGACCTAAGCACTATGTTCAATGATCTCAATAGTGTCTCCCAATAGATAGGTCTTATGATGAACTTGGACAAAACGAAAGGCATGTGTAATGTCCATGTGACACCTATGCCAGGTTGTTGGGAGCACTAAGCTCCAAGTTGTTGACGAGTATGTTTATCTGGGACAAGAAGTCCAACTAGGTAAGTCCAACTTCGACCGAGAGGTCAATCGATGAATTCAACTCGGCTGGGCAGCGTTCGGGAGATTACAACACATCTTCTCATCAGAAAATCTCAAACTAGATTGACAACCACTGCGTGTTGTTAGTGATGACATATGGATCTGAGACGTGGTCCTTCACTGCCGGCCGTATGAGGAAGCTCAAAGTCGCTCAGCGATCTATGGAGAGGGCTATGGTCGGAATTTCTCTGTGTGACAAACTTAGGAATGAGGATATTAGCAGTAGAACTAGAGTAACTGACATAGCCGAACGAATTGGTAAACTAAGTGACAATGGGCCGGCCATATAGCTCGAAGAACCAATAACTGATGGGGAAAAAGGTTCTCGAGTGGTAGCCTCATACCGGTAGGCGCAGTGCAGGGCGACCCCCCACTAGATGAAGTGACGACATGGTAAGACATGCAGGAAGTCGATGGATGCAGGTGACTGAGGACCGTGCTTTGTGGCATACCTTGGGGGAGACCTATGTTTAGCAGTGGACTTGTGAAGGGCTGTATTGATAATAATGATAAATAATAGTTATTTCAATTTGCGAAAGTGAAAATACATAGTGAAAATTCTTGTTACATTATATCGTAGATGTCTATTAAAGACGAATGCAATCGCAAACGCGTTCATGTCTAATTTTTTAAGAGCTTTTGTTTAACTTCATTTGTATGTACGTCCTGGTCCTGGAATATTGCAATTAATATTTCACCCACTTCCACTGAAGCTACTCACCACGTGGCCGTCGTCAGGGTCGTAGAGGCGCTGCAGCAGCTGTACGAGCGTGGACTTGCCGCAGCCGCTTAACGCCCCACGCGCGCCCCACGAGCGCCACGCGCTTGCCGCTCGGGATCGCCAGCGAGAGCCCGCGCAGCACCTCCACTTCGCGCCGCGTCGGATAGCGGAAATTCACGCTCTTGTACTGGATCTTCCCACTAGCGACCTAAGACATTCGCGTTATTTTTTAAAGATACGTGAGAGAGTCATGCTTCAGCTATATGGTAGCTGCAGCACAAATGGATCAGCTCGACCGAGGTAGGACCACGTTCTCACAGAATACCAGTGTAAAATAGCAACTTGATGCTGCCGTATTTCGTATGGTGAGTGTAGAGAACCGGGAACACTTTTTTACAGGAAATAAGGCTTTCCATCGTTGTCTACCAGGTTGATAACGCAGCTGTATTTTAGTTATTACTCAAGGTTAAATGTAGATAGGCAACAGTATCTACTTAACATCTGGTGAACAAGTATGCACCGATTCTATTCTGTAATGGTACAAAACACATCTACACATCTTAACTGCTTGTGGACCCTTAATGAACCCACAAGAAGTAAAAATGCTCACAGCTAAGAAACTCCCTCAGTTCATTGAGGATTGGGCTTAGCAATGTAGACATAGCATTTATCATAACAGATTATACTGGTCACAAAGATACTTGTATTGTATTAGACCTACATATCTATTCGCACAAATAAAAGAAATATCATACAAAGTAATGTCTGGAGGAATATGCGAACTATTTTCCCAAACATCAACCTCATCATAAAGCTGCGCGTTGTGGAAGGAAGCCACACTCAAATGAATGAGAAGTCTGATATAGCGATTTCTACTTCGTTTAGCATTCAGGCAAATCCTTCTGATAAAGTTGTTAAGAATTACTTCGCACACATCCGCTCAATAAAATAAAATGACGTGTCTTACCACACACAAAAACAAAGTACAAATTCCGTCACCATTAATCTAGGAAAGACACACCACCGACGATAATACGACATGTGTTTCGGCTCTACACGAGTCATCGTCAAGTGACGTACACTTTGCGGTGGCTGACCGCTAAGTGAGCGGCGAGCCAAAATAGCTGCTATTTATGCTCTAAAGTGGTGAGCAACCGCGTCATGCGACCGACCACTACCTGACGTACGCAGCCTATTACTGTAAAAATAATAAACCACGAACCACCGCAAAACGTCCGCCTACCCTCAAACCACGTAATGAATCGCTGATCACCGTGAGGGTGTTCTTCAAACCAGGTAAGATACGTCATTTTATTTTTATGAGGGGATGTGCACAAATTAATTCTTAAGAACTTTAATATAATGAATTTCCGCAAAGTAACGCATGATTCTATTAAAATCCTTCTAAATTATAAAATTGCATTCTGTTAGTTGTCCAGCAAGGTCCCTGCACCACGTTCATGAATGGTTGATATTTGAGGAAAAAGTTGGCGTTATTTTTTCTCGTGGCATCAACAGTACATCTAGCTATACGAATATCTTCAATATATTTTAACTAAATTAGGTAATTAGGAAGAAATCATGACAATGAAGCAAATCTACTCGTATACTTACAAAAGTGTCGGAGAGAACGGACGCGGGTGGGCTGCCGACGCGCGGCTTGCGCGCCAGCAGCGTCATGATACGCCCGGCCGTGAGCATCGCCGCGCTGAAGTTCGGCGCAAACGCCAGCGCCTGCCCCATCATCCATGCGCCGAAGATCAGCGCCTCTGACACCCTACATACAGATAAACCTTGCTGCAAATGAGCATCGGTAATGGTTTGCCTCGCTGTACCTTGCACTTGTGCGACACAATTTATCCGCTGACACACGAATTTTCATGAATGTGAAAATTTGTACTAACGAATTACAGCAACAGCGAAGAAATTCACGCGCTGCCTTTTTTATACGAGAGGTGGCAAACGAGTATGCAGCTCACCTGATAGAAAGTGACTATGCCGCCCATGAACAACATGGGAATTGCAGGTTTGTTGCCGGCTTTTAGAAAGGAGTGAACTTTTTTCTTAAAGGTCCCTAAGTCGTATGGGTCCGGAAAAATCGCCGGTGGTAAACAATTCCACAGAGGAGTCGTGCGAGGAAGATAAGCCCTAGTAAAAGGTATAGTGGTGGACAACCAAGCATCCAGATGGTGTAGATGTTATCATGAGTTTTGTTGCGACGCGTGTTCGTGAAATTTGACGGCTGGAATTAATCCGAACAATTCCTCAGAGTACTCCCCGTGATAGAGGCGATGAAAAATGCAAAGAGATGCAACATCTCTTCGCAGCGCCAGTGTATCTGCAATTCGAGCCGCTCTGCGCTAGATGCGTTCAAATGGAAGGAGCTAGCACTGGGGAGCCCCAGCCTAAAGATGAGAACAGTATTCTATGTGTGGCCGTATGTTGCAAAGAGCACGCCAAGCTTTCTGGAGGCCAATTTGGCCTTCTCTTCCAGGTGACCACGACACTGCACATCGTTCGATATGTCGACGCCGAGGATTCCGATACTGGCTGAGGCAACAAGGGGAGTGTATTCAAACTGAGGAGATACGACAAAAGGGTTCTTTTTAGCGGTAAACGCGTAAACTTGAGTCTTCTGAGCGTACTATAACCGATTTGAAAGGAAAACGTAAGTTATATAATAAAAGGAATAAGTCGATAAAATTGTCATAGGCATTATTAGGGTCCTCAGTATTATAAAGGTCTGAAAATTATAATTGTTGGAGATATTCATTGAATTTATTTATATTATCGTTGGACGTATCTCTTATTGTTTTCCGCCAAGATTTTATTTGTCTTAATTTATTAGCTTTTATTTTTAGAATCTGAGCTGTATGGTCTGATAAGGCTAAGTCTATTATTTCGCATTTGCACTTTTGTTTCATGTTATGAGCAAAATTGTCTAAGCAGGTATTGCTGTCCAATCTTGTAGGTTGGTTAATTTCCAATTTAAGGTTGTAGCTCAGAAGAAAGCATTCAAATTCTGTTGCTAATCTGTAAATAATTTAGATATATAATAAAAACTTAGAAACTAATTGTATTAGGAACTACTTACAAATTAAGGTATTTTGTACATCGAACTATATTACTAGCGTATAGAACAGACACCCCGAACCAAAAGTTTGTTTCATTTTGGTAAGAGTAAGAACTTAAAGTTCACCGCAGCGCTAAAATAATAGTTACGTCGTCTAACCAAACTATTAAAACATGCAGCGCTAGTTTGCATTAGGAATTAGTTTTCTCACGACCAAAACGTCATAAGCGCCAGGAATTTCATGGCGCTTACGCGTATCATTCAACGTAGTGTACAAAAAGTCACTCCTATAGATTTTACATTTTGCCCGATTCTCGTGATCATTGTAACAAGGCGCAAAACTTTAAATCAACGATTTTAAACGTTTTAATGTCTACTTACCGATGAAATGTTAAACCATCATTTTATTTGATGTTCTGGAGTGTTTACTGCAGTCTTTAAGAGCATAACCAGGCATTTTGGAGTTATTATTTACGCGAAGCGAACACGACTCGTCTGTGCGGGTGCTGGACACTCACTAAACAGTACTGTGTACCACAAAGCATGGCGCAAAACCATGCAAGGCGTTGTCTTCTCTATACGTAGTAGTAATACCTCAATGATTTTGTAAGGTTATTCTATTTACAATGGGTATGTAAATTCAAACTGAGAACCTCCTGAACATTGAAAAGTTAAAGTTACTATTGTGGCCGACTTTTACGAAAAAGAATCTGTAAATACGTGGTGACAAAATAACAGTTAAGACTATCTATTTTTGAAGCGAAAACTGCTTTAGCCGCGTTGAGTGCATAAATGTCAACACAATCAATCGTTTCCAACTTTCGTGTCAAGCGTCGCTGCAATCAAATTATTTAATAAATGGCAAATTATGCAATAATTACGTGTCGAAATAACAGCGGGAAATGGAACTTAAATAAAGGAGATATGTACTACAACCAGTAAGTCGAAACTATTTATATTTTGTGAATATTAGAAACAAAAATAAAGAAATACAGATGAGACAAAAACATTAATCAAAAATCTAAAACGTGTCAATTCGCTCGGAGAGCAAAGCGAATCGGGTTTATATACTCTATTCCAATTACGAAGTCCTTTTTGACACTTCTTAGAACGTAACTCTTCACGTTGCGCATAATTTGAAATAATAATCATTTTTTGTTCATGGGCGTAAATCATCATTTAAAAATACACAATCAATCTAAATCATTATACAATTAATTCACACACACAATCAACATATTGT
>DWHP01006244.1:0-11508 GCA_018247895.1 Parnassius honrathi | reverse complement strand
AAGTAGCTGACAAATCAAAACCAAAAGAATTTAGCTGCGCTTTAAAAGAAATATGAATTTTAATCTCCGTATATTTTCTTGCTTTTGTAAATGATCAAACAAAAGCATCTAAAATATAATTTAAGTTCAATAATTTGTAGCTACATACAGGCAGAGCTGGATCTTATTTTAGGCTTCAATAATGCTTACTTCTTCCTCCTATATAACAATAACGCAACCACTCGATATTATAATAGTCATATTATTGCCTTTTGATTTCATTTAGTAACTTCCCCAATTTAGAAAACTTCCCATAAGTTATATAAGAATCATCATCCAGGTCCTGAAGAGTTATATGACAGGCCATACTAATATTTCTTCTCTCTGGGAAATCGTACCCGCGACTCGCAGTGCCGCAGTCAAACGCTTAGAAAAATATTTAACGATTCAAATGAACCTTTACACGTGTATTTAATAGAATACATTGAAATTCGTATCCAACTTTCGTATAATTAATTCGAATCGAAAATAAATAGAAATCAGATGAATACAAAAAACGGTTCAAAGAATTAATTGATGATAGATGTAGAAGTCTGTGAAGAATCCACTTACCCTCAATTGTACTATGTGCTCGTATGTCACACTTATTCCATTACAAAAAACTAAAATTTAATTATTAAAATCAAATCTATCAATACGTATAGAACTTCCGCAAATGCTAAAACAGTATATAACGATTCAAATGAACCCTTACACGTATATTCAATAAAATTCATTGAAATTCGCAACCAACTTTCGCATAATTAATTCGAAAATAGAAATCAGATGAATACAAAAAACGGTTCAAAGAAGGGTCATTTGAGTTTAATATTGTCTTGTGAGTAAATTCTAACGTCGCTGACTAAGAAATTTTTGGTTACGTAACAGTTGGGAGAAATTCCTATACTATATATACTACATCGCATATAAAATAAATAGACATCCAAATATTTCACGCTGGTATTCTGTAAGAGCGTGGCAAGTGGTATTTCTTCGGTCGAGGCCTCATTCGTGCCACAGCCATAATACAATTGCAGCGTTACCTAAAATAAAAATTGTGCTTTCTTTATAATTCATAAGACTTCGTGAAATTTAAATGTTACGTATTTTTAGTCATAATTTTCGCAATACGAATATTTAATGAACTCTGTAATGTTCACCTGAACCTTTCGAATGAAAATAAAAAAAATTAAGTAATAATCTTACGTGGTAGAGCCATACAGCTATATTAGTAGTATAGTTGTGTACAAATGGGTCGGCTCGACCGAGGAAGGACCACGCTCTCACAGAATACCAGCGTAAAATAGCAGCTTAACGCTGCTGTGTTTCGTATGGTGAGTTTACAGAACTGGAGACTCTTTTTACTGGAAAGGAGGTTACTACTATTTGATTCGTCCAATGAGCGCGAGCGGTGATTAAAATACGCTGTTGTATAAAATAATTTATTTGTGTAATGTATATTAATAAAAGTTTTTACATACTGTTGATAATAAGTTCCTGAAAAAAGTGCAGATCATTGATAAAAAATGCAAATGGGTAATAATGAATAATTGTTTGAAAAAATATTTCAGTATTTAGCATTGGTATATTTTGAGGTAAATTTCTGTCACTGCACAATTGACATTTTTAATTTTGATTAAAAAAATAGCCTTTTTTTCAAGATATCATGTTAATGTTGCTTAACATTTGACATCTCACCTTGGTATTGTGATAATATCACCTTAACTATGTCGGATGTTACACATCGTATTATGCGACTACTATAGGGCTCGCTCGTTTGTTATACTAATAGTGGAATGCTTGGCAAATACTGGTGGTAAGTGGTGGTGCACCCGAGGATGGTAGAACGCACTGACTTAGCTTAGCAACAGCCTTCTCATTCTTATATTGTAGACACCCGCATTTAAATGAGATTTGAAGTAACTACCATGTTTGGCGGGCGGACTTGAGTCCGTAGTACCAATCACTTTTACACTGCTTCCCGTAATTAGCGTAGGTATTTATACTATGTAATATGTATAATAGAGGCCAATAAATATTCTTAGTATTTGGCCGCCGCGAGAAGCATCTATATTAAGCGACAGCAGCCTAATGGCTGGGCGCGGACCGCGAACTCAAAAAGGTCGTGGGTTCGAATCCGCCATTCGACTACTGGCGTGAACCACTCGTAACACTGGCAATTTAGGCATACCACGAGTAGAGGGGAATATTAGTAATGTTTATAGCATTGTTGATATTCTTTTTTTATTTAAATTATTAGCTGTTCAAGACATATTATTATCATTACAGCGCAAGTATACTGTGATGGAGGTGTAAAAAATCCATCACCCAAACGTTATTTTTTTAAACTAAAGTGCCAAATGAACGTACATACCATCAGACAGATAGCAAGTGGCCACAGCAGTTCATGAGCAACTTCAAACAAAGATGGCTGCGGATACATTGTCACCTCTAAGGTCAAACATGGAAAACTAGTAATTACACTGGCTCTACCTTTCAGACCGGTTTACATCAGTGCAGGTACTGCTATTTGGCAGTAGAAATAGGTAATAGGAATCCACCCACCCATACAGCCTCCTAGGCAGAAAGAGGAGTCCTATCATCTAAAGGCCATAAGTGTCGTAACCTTTGACTATGGGGAAGGATAGACAGACTTTATAGCCTCTGAGAGACAGCGATATATAATCAATAGCCTCTGAGAGACAGCGATATACAATTTAATATATGTACAACTGCCTCGTTGGTCTAGAGGTTGTAGTAGTGCGACTGCTGATCATGAGGTCCTGGGTTCGAATCCCGTATCGGGCCAAAAAATCAATTGTTGAGTTTTTCCGTCAAGAAATTCTTAGTAGCTACCCGAAGTCAGGATGTTGGCGGTATCTTACCTCCGTGCCTCGGAAAGCATGTAAAGAAGTTGGTCCTGCGCCTGATCTCTCTCCGGTCGTGTCGGTTTACCATTCCATCGGATTATGAGAGAGAGGGAATAGAGAGTGTACCTGTGGTTGCGCATACACTAGGGCACTATAACCCTATCCTGCTCCGAAGGCTAGTGTCCGTTGAGGCTGCCTTTTTATGTGTGATATAATACATATTACACGTGTATAAGAAAACCACTTGTACGCGTGTAAAGATGGCGGTTGTGGTTGAATTCATTTAATAAATATAAGTTATTACTTGAAAATTTTAACTGTAATTTTGTGTTTCAGTGAGTTGGGGAATCATTCAATTATTTTTCTTCGACACGCACCAATAACATTACTTTATTCGAAAAAAAATCGTTATATCGTTAAGAATAAAATAACAAATAACACTAAACTGTGAATATCTTAATTCAAAATGGATCCACGCGCGTAGCGGTTGCCTTTTTTATTTAAGTTAAAATTTTACGTTAATTTTTATGCAATCTTTGACCATTGCAAAAATACAGTATTTAAAAAGATGTTAGCTAATTACAATTTTAAGTTGCTGAAGCGCAGAGAGTCGTGAGTTCGTGACTAATTCAATAAGCATGAATAATAAAACACGTCGGGCAGTGGTAGCGTACGGGAACCCACACCCTATTACGACTCAGGTAGGTCATAAAAGTCGGTTAAGAGAAGTGATTACAAATCCGCATTCATAAAGATCAACATTTTTTGGTTATTAATGCCGGATAAAAAAGTCCATCTCGCTGTAATCGCTGTCCCAGGCAGCGGTGGGTCGTGACGCGTTTTTGTAATACCGAAATTGTAAAAAAAAAAATTAAAACTATTAACTTCGTTTTATATATATTAGAGGGTGACTGCTTCGTTAGTCTCGTCTGACGTGAAGGATATGGTATACCATCATTTATATTCTATAAAGGTAAGAAACATTACCGTAGTTACGCTGATAAATTGTTTTTCTTTTTGACCTGAACATTTTTAAAATCACACCGAAACATTGTGGTACCAGGTCTAAACAAGTGAACCATAAATTAACGAAACAGAAACAGAACCTTTTCATTTAATATGGATTATGAATAATACTTATTGAAAGTCACTCTTTTGTATAATTCACCACTAAAAAAAAAACATCTGTCCTGGGCAGAACCAGCAAGAAACCCGGGGGGACTTTTAAAAGATAATAAAAGCTTACACAATTAACGACACAAAACAAATTAGAAATACTTAACTTGGTAGCTATAATTACATTATATGGGGATATTACCATCCATACATTCTTTAATATTATAATAACCCTTTTTGTTTTTGATCTTTGAGCATTAAAAGGTTCATATCGTCTTAAATTATTAATTACAAAACCGTTAGTTTTAGTCTATTTATCGAAAAGTCAATTTAAAATATACAGTCAGCTTGCTGTTACGATGTTGAGTTTGCATCAGGGCCGGGTTGGCGAAGAAGAGGCAACGCGTAGATTGACCAAATCCGGCGCTATCACTCCTTTCTAACACTAAAAGATTCGCTGACTTAAAACCACTGGTCGTGTGCCCTACAGCGATACGCACGATTAATAATATTTCTTTTTTCTTTATTTTGGCACAAAGAGTCATTAACAAACAAAAAATTACATAATCTTAACATTAACTTTATACGTGATAGAACCATGCTGCAGTTATATTAGTAGTATAGTTGTAGCACAAATGGGTCGGCTCGACCGGGGAAGGACTACGCTCTCACAGAACACCAGCGTAAAATAGCTTAATGCCGCTGTGTTTCGTATTGTTAGTGTAGAGAACTGGAGACCCTTTTTACTGGAAACGAGGCATTCCATCTTAGTCCTCACGGGTGACAACGTGTCTGCATTTTGATTCGTAATCGACGATAGATGTAGATGTCTGTGGGCCATAGCAACCGCTTAATATCAGGTGGACTGTGTGCTCGTTTGTCATCTTATCCTATTAAAAAATAACTAAAAAAAGACAGAGAGTGTTCAAACATTTCTACTTATGAAAATATATTAATACAATATATAGCAATATTGTGTAGGTAGGTGAAGGTGCGTTAATCTTATTTCAAAAACGATGTTCTGTGGAAAATATTTGAATGTGGTAGCAAATGTAAAATTTCGTAAAGAGTGTGTCACTGTACCACGAATACGAAACTTTTTTAATGCAAGCAACTGTTCTTATACCATAAGAACCATATTTTACATTTTAGTTTTGGCGTAAATTATTTATTGATATATACTCACTGGAATACACCAACCGCTTCCAGTTGTTGGGGGTTGAGATTTCTTCAAACCTGAACTTCGGACGTTACTGAAGTTAGGAGTTCTTGCAAAGTTGCGGCGGTACTTCACGCCGGGAAAGTTTATACGTGGTAGAGCCACGCTGCAGTTATATTTCTGTAGCACGACTAAGTTGGCTGGACCGGTGACCACGCTCTCATAAAATACCCGCGTGAAATGGCAGCTTAATGATGCTATGTTTCGTATGGTGAGCGTAGAGAACCGAAGACACATTTTACTGGAAGCAAGACATTTCATTTTAGTCATTAGAGGTGACACGGCATCTGTATTTTGATTCTTAATTGATGATAAATGTATATGGAGTCTGTCTGATAGTAAACGAATGCTGTGGCATTCGTTTACTATCAGCCAGACTGTCGTTTGTCACTTATATTCTATAATAAAAAGTCTTCAAGGCAAGAATGAATCGGCTTTTGTTAAGTCAGTATCACTACTGACCAACGGGCGGAAGAGTAGTCAAGCGCTGGTCTAGAATTGCAAAAAAAGGCTCTAGTTTAATTAGTTTGTAGTTTATTAGTTACAGCCTATATACGTCCCACTGCTGGGCACAGGCCTCCCGCTCATTTCTGAGAGGGTTTAGGGCAAGGAATTGTCCGCCGCGCTGCCCCAATGCGTGTTGGCGAACTTCACATGTTTTCGCAATAATTTTTTTTACTTATTTCTCTGACATGCAGGTTTCCTCACGATGTTTTCCTTCACCGTCGAGTACGTGGTAAATCAGCGCTTAAAATTGCAATCAACAATTTCGTTGGTGCCGGTGGGGATCGAACCCGGTTTGCTCGCGTACTGTGAAATTTACACCGAGTACTAATCCTATGGCGTGTAGTGCGTTCATGAAATTTGGCGGCTGAGATTAATCCGAACAATTCCTCAGAGCACTACCCGTGATATATGCAGTAAAAGACGCAAAGAGATGCAACTTCTCTTTGCAGCGCCGGTGAATCGAGCTGATCGAAAAGCACTCGGTCGTCGACGATTCGAGCCGCTCTGCGCCGGATGCGGTCAAGTGGAAGGAGATGACACCGGGCAGCCCCAGCACAGAGATGGGAACAGTGTTACATGTGCGGCCGAACCTACGCCTGGTAAAATTGCAGGCGGTGTGCCGGCATGAAATACTCTCCCGCTCTGCTGAGCACGCCAAGCTTTTTAGAGGCCAATTTGGCATTCTCTTTCAAGTGACCGTGAAACCGCAAGTCGCTTGATATGTCGACGCCGAGGACTCCAATACTTGCTGAGGCAACAAGGGGAGTGCCTTGGAACTGAGGAGATACTAAACATGGGTTCTTTTAATCGATTAACGCGGACTAGATTTAGTCGCCACCAATCCGAGACTTTGTTCAGCAAAGACTCGACTTCAGACACAAGTTTGTCCCGGTAGTCTGAGACGTTTTCCCAAAAATATTGGTACGGCTGGTGTACAGAGCACCACCAGTGTTATTATCTGCATAGCAATGAATGTTGCCGGTTTGCAACATATCATTGATATGCAGATGAAACAGCGTGGTTAATAGCACGCAGCCTTGTGGAACACCAGCGTTAACCGGCTTGTAATCGGAGCTTGCACCGTCTACAACGATCTTGATTCTCCGATCAGCAAGAAAGCTGGTGACCCAATTGCTTAATTTCTCAGAAAACCCATAGAGAGGGAGCTCCGAAAGAAGTGCTTTGTGGCAAACCCTTCACAATGTCCAAACCAGACGATCACCAGCTTATCTACCACGATGAAAGCCGTATTGGTGATTACTAATCAGCTGTTGATCCTCAAGGTACCTCATGAGCTAGCAGTTTACAATTGACTCTATCGATTTGGAGAACAAGGAGGTGATGGCGATGGACCTGTAGTTGGACAGGTCTGAGCGGTCGCCCTTTATAGGTATCGCGTAGACAAAAGCCGTCTTTTATGTTTTGGGGCTACGCCTAGGGAGTAGGAGTACCGGAAAAGACTCGTTAAGATATGTGCCAACTCTGGAGGACACGTCCTCAGCACAATTGGGGGATATCGGCAGGCCCACTGCTTGTGGATGTCCAGGGAGATGATAGCTTTGCAAACCGAGTGCTGTGTGAACCGCACCCCCAGCATGGAACACTCACACCGCGGGATGGTCAGCGGCGTACTCCGCTCGTCATCGAGAGTCGAGTAGGAAGCAAAAAAGAGCCTAGCTGATCGGCTTTCTCCTTTGCGGCATGGGCCAGTGAGTCGTCGTCGCTGTGCAGAGATGAAAGAGATGGCTGATGGAAATTCCCCTAAACAGCCTTGGCGAGTGAACAGAATGCACGGGTTACAGAAGGATGGCGAACTATTTTCTCGCCAATTCTGCCTATGTGCTCCGACTTTGCCTTGGCAATGACTCTTTTGAAGGACCTGGAAGCAGAATTATACTTCTTTTTTAAAACACTGGTGTTTACATCCTGGGACGTTGATGCGTCAGCCCGGGCTTGGTAGCACTCCTGCTTAAAGCATGGTGCTATTTTACAGTAGCGACCAAACCATGGCTGAGATTTGCCTCCGATGGGCACCATAGAGGAAGGAATAAAAAGTTCCATGCTCGTAAGTACCACATCAGCGACAGAATCAACTACAAAGTTGGGATCGTCCAGCGAGAAGCGAACCCGCCACCAAGGTTAAGATGCAAAGACAGACCGCATTCTATCCCAATCAGCTGACCTGTGACAAAAACGGCGGCAGCCTGCAGAATGCAACCGCGATTTCGGTGTGAGTGGCACTACACTCCAGACAAGACAATGGTCCGAGGAACCTAAAGGAGCGTCGAAGGAAATCTTGTATCCGTCCGGATGAGAGGTCAGCAGAAGATCCAACAGGGAAGGTGCAAGATCCTCTATATCCCGATTCCGCGTAGGCGAAGTAATCAGTTGTGTCAGACCATACGCCCTGGCAAAATCATGAACAGATCTCCCCGCATGATCGGTTGAATGTTAACCAAGCCATTCAGCGTGGTGTTAAAATTGTCGAGGATTACGATCTATGCAGAGGGGATTTGCTGTAACAACGAATCTGTAGCAGAGTCGGTCTGTTTTGGCGTTATCTATTATATGATAGTCGCTATCTATGCGTAGCCAAGGAATGGACGGGTTCGAACCTTCAAGATTGCCGAGGCGTCGAGAACAGATGTCCTCTCTGACGTATACGCAAACACCAGCCCGAGGCACAACGGAGTGTTCCAGTTTGTACCTCGGGTAGGCGAGATACAAATCATCAGCCGGAGAAGACACGTGCGTTTCAGTCAGAAAGAGCGGAGCCGGTCTCGCCGTCTCGAAATGCTAGTAGATAGCGTTTAAGTTCGGGTCAAGTCCCATGATATTGCAGAAATTCACGGATAGCGTGGCAGGGGTCGCATTGGTCTTGTCGCTCAGCTTTTTCAGCGTTGCTCCCGAGCAGTTCTTGTCCTGAGCAGAATTTTGCCCCCACCCCCCGTAGAATACGCGGGGCGGCCTGGGCACTCACTCTCAGGAGTGGAGAAAGTGAGTCGTGGATGCTCAGAGAGGGATTCTCCGGGGGTGCTGGTACACTCCTGGGGTAGATCTTCACTTAATTCCGCTACCACGTTAAAGGAGGGGGGGGTTGGGCCTCCGGCCACCTACAGTCACCAGACGAAACGCGGAATCAGAGCTTCCACTTTACACCGGTATTCTGTGTGGTTGTATCTTTTTCTGACTGTTTAATGCAAATAAGTAGTTTTTAATGTTTACATCGGTATTCTGTGTGGTTGTATCTTTTTCTGACAGCACAGATGCACTTCTGTTCCCTTACTGTCATGGTCCAGTGGGACAGTAAACCGACACAACCGAAGACAGATCACGTGCAGAACCAACGGCTTTACAGGCATGGGTATGAGACACCGACCATTTCCTGACTACGGGCAGCTATTGAGAATTTCTTAACGGAAAAACTCACTTTCTGATGATTTGGCGCGGCCCGGGATTTGAACCCGGGACTTCATTATCGGCAGTTGCACTACTACAACCACTAGACCAACGAGGCAGTCATAAGTGTGTTTTATAGTATATACAGCCTATATATTATGACTCCATGATGGGTATAGGCATTCGTATATTTCTAAAAGTGGAAAAGAGTCTATCACGCTGTCCTGACGCAATTATTCTCATAAAGTGCATGCTATTATATAATTTATATTTGAATTTGCTAAGAAAATTCTTAAAATTAGAAGGAATCCTAATTTTAAAACAGAAGTCTTTTTCTATTCCGTTCGCAAATAGTTTTTACGAAATTTCATTTATATTGGATATAGATATACGAATAAATATGATTTCAGGAATAAATTTAGTTTTGCCGTTTACCGACAGGTGTCACCGTACATTTTGCAGTTTATCTACTATACTTATTATTTTTTTATTTTACGGTACTCACTTAAATAACTGTATAAAAATCAATACGTTTTCAAAACAACTCCTTACGGAAGAGAAAGCATGGGAAGAGAGTGTGAAATTTAGTACGAAGAAAATATATTTTACAGTTTCTCAAAACAACCCCTTACTGGTTCAAAGGTAATCAATTTTGTATGGGGAAAATTATTTTATGCTTTAAAATTACGACGTGATAAAATTTACTTATACGGTTTTAAAATAAAGGTGCAAATTTTATAAAATAGATATTGTGTATAGACGCACAGCTTTTCCGCTGGTCGTAGAATCGTGAAATCGGAACAATCTATTGCAATTAAAAGTCATTTACTCTATGGATATTCATTTATAATCTACGTTCTCACTTAGACCGACGCAAATCCGCTACGCGCATGAAGATTAAGCCATATGCAGATATCACGCCACAACCAGGGAACAATGCGAATCTTCGATAATATAAGACACCGCACCCTCAACGGAGCGCGAGAATGTGCGACGTTCATTCCGCCTGCAACCGGCGTAGTAACAGGATGCGACGCGCTACTTAAACACACAAACTGATTTACTTTTTTGTAAATCAGTTTGTAGTAAAAGTTGTTTATAATATAGAAATAACATTACTTCATTTGAGTCAGTTAGTACTTATTCCTATCCCACATTAGTATTCGTTAGTTTACAATATAACGTATTCGAACACGCCGACATTGGGTGTGGTCTCCGCATGGTACCCACAATCTCAATTATTTCTATATTGCAACCTCACCCTCAGATTGTGGATGATGTTATGACTTCTTCACTAAGAGTCATTTCATTAGACCCTACAAAATACATTTATGGTGCAAATAAAATGCACACGTTTTCTCACCACCTCACTACTTACCTGTTATGCGAAGAGAGTTCGATACGCTGGAAATATTTATAATACCATTCCAATTTCCAAACGGAGCCATGTGTATTAAACAAAATTTCCGAAAATTGTTATAATGAATTCTCTTCGTGATCATCATAAATATCTATATAAAAATTATTATACACATCAAGCTGGGTCAGAAGTTGGAGAAATTTATAAGGGTTCACCATACCGACGCGGTCATGGTATTGGGAGCTTTTTTGGGGGATTATTTAGATCAGTTTTACCTTTACTTTCAAGTGGTGCTCGAGTGATTGGCAAGGAGGCATTAAGGGCTGGAGTAGGACTTTTTTCGGATACGGTTCAAGCGCGTCCTATGGAATCCTCAATAAAAGATCGTCTTGAGCAAGTTAGAACAAATTTTAAAACAAAAGGCTGATGAAAAAATTGATCAATTTAACATGACAGAATCTGGGTATATAACTAAAAGAAAACGATTGGCCTCGTTCATTCTACCATTCACTGCTAAAGAGAAAGCTGCGAAAAACTTGGTCTAAAACCAGAAAATATCAAAGATATATTTTCAAATTAAATATGTCTTTCCTTCATAGTCATTCTTGTGAGTGCGTTAAGTCAGAATTTGATTTGTTTGCACTACCGCCTACACAAACAAACATTGAAAATGTATTGTGGATTCACTATAAACCAATTTCGTCTCATGCTGATGATGGACCGATGAGTTTCAAGTTCCTGGGACAGGTGATGACTTCATAGCTTTGTTTCATATATTACTCCACATAAAGGCAAAAGCATTAAATCAAGATTCAATTTACTTTATATCGGCTACAGAAGTAGCGCCTGTAGACAATTGGCAGCATTCACTTTTTAGTCAACTTGATGTTTATGTAAACCAAAAACTTGTATCACCACCTAATAATACCTATGCATATTAAACATACATGGAAACCCTTTTAAACTATGCTCCTGCTGCTAAACAATCTCATCTTACTTGTAGTCTTTGGTATGAGGAT
>DWHP01006243.1:0-11508 GCA_018247895.1 Parnassius honrathi | reverse complement strand
CACACACACACACACACACACAAACACACACACACACACACAAACACACACACACACACACAAACACACACACACACACACTCACTCACTCACTCCCACACACCCACCACACAGACTGACATAAATTAGTTAGACTGAGAAAGAGGGGAGAAGATGTTGAATCCTGACATACAGGTCCTTACCTAGTTTAGGATTCAGAGGCTTCATAGGATATTTGTAATCTAATATTATGTCAATAAAGATGATGATTATTATTATAATTGTTCATTTAAACTTAGAACAAAAGCTCTTGAGAGACAAATTATGACAAATGTACAAAGCGTTATCGAAACCATTAAAGTCTATTAAAGTCCACAGCTGAACATAGGCCTCCCACATAGATTGCGTCATGGGGAGGGGGGGGGGGAGGTCAAGCCCCCACATTAGTCATAGTTGCGACGCTTGGCAAGCGGGTTTACAACCGCATTTTTTTATTTCAGTCGTTATTAGGATCACGCTGCTGCCCGTCTTCTGATTTGTTTCCATCTGTCGCCTCTCACGACATCCACGGTTTGATATGGGGCAGTGGATATTCTTACGACGCAACTACACGGTAAAAAATAGGATAGGGTGACAAACGAACACACAGTCCACCTGATGGTCGGTGGATTCTGTGGCCCATAGACATCTATCCTCTATTACGAATCAAAATTCAGAGGCGTTGTCACCCGTGAGGACTAAGATGGAATGCCGCGTTTCCAGTATAAAGGGTCTCCGGTTCTTCTCACTCACTATACGAAACACAGCAGCATTAAGTTACCATTTTACGCTGGTATTCTGTGTGAGCGTGGTCCTTCCCAAGTGGAGCCGAATCATTTGTATGCTAGTATGCCAGTTGAGATAGAAATTAACATAAGCACTCACGCCTGTCACCCGGAAGGGTAGCCAGAGACTACGGACTTCCACTTGGCACGACCCTGACATAATTCTCTCTCCTCCTCCACATCCGTACACCTATGCATAGGTGTATGGATGTGGAGGAGTCGAGAGAATGCTCGTCGGTTAAGGGTACTCTTAATTTGGCCCATTTTCAATATATGGCCAATTTGGTCGATAAACTTTCGCCTAGGACCGAACTTTCCGACTCTACTCTTTCCTCATTCATTCTTTCTACATGACCAAACCAGATATAAATTATTTTAAACTGTTTTATAAAAAATGGTCTGATGAGATGTAGATTCGAAGGATAGATATGGCTGTAATTTGTAAATTAACTAATAAGATACTTGAGAAAAGCTGCAATGATAATGTGTTAACTATGGTTTTCTTTAAACTGACATGTAAAACGAGTTTGTAATTCACCTTACAGTAAGTGGATACTGCAGTCCATGGACATCTACAACTAACTTTAAACGAAAACTACAGATGCGTTGTCACCTCTAAGATCTAAAATGAAATGCAGCTTGTGATCATACGGACTCTCTATACCTTTAAGATCGGGACATAGCAGTGCACGCACAGGAATAGGTAAGAGTGGTACCTGTCCAGACGAGCTCCAAGCCAGACATGAGTCCCACCAACGTATGTGAGGGTAATATGGTCATCCGGTTAATATGATCACTTTCTTATAACCGAAAAACTACAGCCTTGTTTGCATAGATAACTCTGTGATACGATAGCTCTTCATCAGTCAATCAAATAATAAAGGTTCAAAAGGGCGATGCTTCATCGACACCATTTCGATAGTTGACTTTATAGTAACTAATTTAGTCGATTTCAGTGTTGTGTAATGTCGTTAGATTTTTGAAGTTGATTTTTCGAAACGTGTCTAATGATTGCTAAAATTGTTTGCAATTTTTTTGTAAATATATAGGTTATAGTTTACGACTTTGTGTTTTTGTCTCTCTTCTCCTCCTAGTTTTGGTTTTATAGGGCGGCGCAGGTTAAGGTGATCATATTACCCTCACGTACCTTAGTAACAGCGTTACTATGTGGTAGACTGTGCTTGACTTGAGCGAGTCCTTGCAGAATGAACTTATAAGATACTGATAACTTGTTATAAGTTGTACATAGTGGGGTGTAAGAATATCCACTACCCACTATCGTCCCATAGTTGTCTTAAGAGGCCACAGAGAGATACTAATGCAAATGGACAGCAGCATTTTCTTGATAAGTACTCAAAATAATAATAATAAAAATGCGATTGTCAAACCAACCAAGCGTGGCAACTGATGCAATATCCTTATACGAAGCAATCTATTGAACAGGCTTGTGTTCATAGGCTTCAATGATGGTCGGGTGTGGATGGCGGACGGTGAGGGTGGTCATACCTGCACGCGACGCGCGCGGCGCGCGGCGATCTGGCGCGAGTGCCGGCGGAGTGCGTCCAGCGCGACGCGGCTCGACGCCTCGCACGGCCGCTCGCACGATCGCTCGCAAGCCCGCTCGCACGACCGCTCGCACGACCTCTCGCACGACTTCTCGCACGACCTCTCGGCTGCCCTCTCGCCTCGCGCCTCCTGCAAGTACATCACTTTAAATTGATTTATTTATTACCACCTGATAGTAAGTCGATGCCGTGGCCCATAGACATCTACATTATATCCTCGAGTAAGAACCTAAATGTAAATTCGCTGTCACCCCTGAGAATTAGGATGGAATGCCTCGTTTTCGGTAAAAAAAGGCACCGCGTTTTTACGTTTACTATTCCGGTCGAGCTAACCCCCTTGCGCTGCAATCATAATATAGCTGAAGCGCGACTGAAAAAAAGCTACTTTTCCTTAACCTGTGAGCTCCCATTTATACTCCGATACTCAGTGTTGAATATTTACCAGCGCCTTCAGCATGCGACTTGTCTAAATTGAATCTGTAGGATTAATCTGGTACTTACCTATAGATAAGCGTAAAAATTGTTGTTTCTAGCGCTCTCGTCACGCTCTTAGAAACTAAAACAGTTTTATGTGAGCTCGTTATGTTTATGATCAATGTAAAGTAAATGTGCACCAGCGTAGGAATTATAGCGAAAAAATAAACAAAAACTGTTTAATGGGTTTTGCCTTATTATATATATCTGAAAAGTTTACAAAAATAAAAAAAACTGATATTACTTTTGAATAGATAAATATTTACAATTA
This sequence comes from Parnassius honrathi, assembly GCA_018247895.1. Lineage (NCBI taxonomy): Eukaryota > Metazoa > Arthropoda > Insecta > Lepidoptera > Papilionidae > Parnassius > Parnassius honrathi. Next base: position 8,395 of record DWHP01006243.1, on the reverse strand, counting down.
AAAAGGTCATTTAGTAAGATAAAAAAATTGTTTAAGACTTTTAAAAGTAAATAGATACTGAAAATGTCGAAGGTCCGGCCCCGGTGTCTGGATAGTCGGCAACGGCTCGTCCGTGACACTTGTTTATACAACGACTGCCGGCATCGTTCGACTGTCGGAAAAGTAAATCAACACGAGCGGTGCCATGTATACAATTTAACTATTTACTGACACTGCCGTTACGCACCAATACCGACTGCACAACACGTGTCCAACTGTAAGTATATCAATGCACTGAAAACGGCCGATTTGTAAACGAAGAACTGGCCGAAATTTGGTAGCAGGACTTGTCTGGCACGATTTAACGGCCAGCTGCCTCTCGTAAAACTATGAATTAAAGTAAACACGAGGACCTAGACTATTAGGACTGGTACTCGACGCGCTTTTGAAATCTTGCTCTGTGGAGACGAGTCAAGAGAGAGCTTTACAAACAGCAGCGCGGCCCAGCGCGAGTGTCGGCCGCGCGCCGCGCACTGAGCCATCCGCCCTTCACCCGCCATCCGCCCGCCCTCCACCTGCCTTCCGCCGCTCGCCTAGAGACGACCCGCTGCACAAAGATCTTATCGACACTTGACCCTTACTTGACTGAACTTTGACATAATTTAATTTTAAGATCACTGATCCATTTGTATTACTCATAGAGAAGGCGACTGATTGAACATTAAATAGAATGCGATGTTTTTGCTTCTATAAAAATATTATGTATAAAACATAATATTCATTCTATGAAATATTATATATACGTATATAATAGTAATTTTTATGTACTCGTGTTAATGTCAAAATGTCAAATGAGATTTCTACAGATACAAATTGAAATGTTGTTAAACAAAGTCTCGGATTGGAGCGAATAAAACCTATTCAATTCACAGAAACACAGGTTTGTGCGTTTACCGCAGAAAACAAACCGTGCCGCGCTGTCGCCGCACCACAACCTAAGCTTTGGAGGTTCTGTACACTATACTCGTATATAAAACAGCTCTGCAATAACACACGAAGCATCGGCCGTTCCCCGGGCTGAACACATTACCTGATAGGAGATCTCCCTTTTTCTTTCTACGGGAAAGTTGTTGAACCCGACATTACGTCGGTTTCAACAATTTCTCAAGAAGTATTTACAATGACAAAAAAGCAGACAAAAAGCTTAGGTATCAGTTAAATTACTAAACTACCCTCATTTGTAATACTTAAATGTTTTAAAATTTAAAATCGAAACAGACGAGTCAGATTTTAGTTACAAAATGAAATTGGTCTATTTTCGATAGTCGATGTAGATAACGGTGGCCCAACACTGCGCACTTCCCCCCCCCTCCATTACTGCCGAACGGACTTTAGCCTATATACAAGCCAATAGTCCGGCTTTGCACATAAATTGCATTATTTAACAGGATGATTTACAAAATCCGCCCATTGAATTGTTCATAATCCGTCTGTACTTCTTTTATTTTATTTAAATTATGAAATTATGAATTTAGAAGTCCACTGGTGAACATAGGCCTCCCCCAAGGAATGCCACAAAGCATGGCCCTGAGTCACCTGCATCCATCAATTTCCTGCATCTCTTACCAGATCATCTGTCCATCTAGTGAGGGATCGCTTTTCACATAGCCTACCGGTACTAGGCTACCACTCGAAATTTTTTCCCCCGTCGGTTCTCGGTTCTTCGAGCTATTTGCCGGGCCAATTGCCACTTCACCTTACTAATCCATGGGGCTATATTGATCATTTTGGTTCTACTACGGTTATCTTCATTTCTAAGTTTATCACGCAGAACAACCCCGAGCATAGCCCTCTCCATGGCTCGCTGAGCGATGTTGAGAGTCCTCATACCGCTAGCAGTGAAGAACCACGTCTCAATTCCATAAGTGATCACTGGCAACACGCACTGGTTGTACAGCTCGTCTTCATGTTTTGAGGTATAGCTGACGGGAATATGTGTTGTAATTTCTCAAACATAATATTAATAGAATAACTTTATATATCTTTTAATTCATCAATATTTTCATAAGCCAGCAAGTAAAATGTAACATTAAATGAGTACTTGCACAGATCGGACATAGGTTTAACATCCTGAAAAGTCACGTCTTAGGGGTAAGACGATCTTTATATTAATAATAAAATTACAATAATAATATACATTTATTTTTAATTTAATTAAAATCATCATTAATCTGTAAATAGTCCATTGCTGAATTAAGACTTACTCTCCTCAATTCAGAAAGAATTATGAGGAAGTAACGTCAGATTTCAAGTACAGTTAATGGCATTTTCCGTCTCTATTCTAACAAAATTACAAATGGTTATTCAACTTACGAATCAGTGTAATGTCCTTCAGACCAAAATTCGGTCACGATGGCCAGTTTTAACGGATATTAGCCATCTGCGCAGAACAGGATTATAGTGCACGAGTGTATGCGCAAGCTCTGCTCTGCTCTGCTCTCTTTATTCTCTCACTGTCTTAGTCCGATTTAATGGTAGGTATTTTCCAAGGCACGGGGGTGAACACCACCATCTGTCTCTGGGATCCTACTGAGAATTTATTTTTACGTGGTAGAGCCACGCTGCAGCTATATTATAGTTGTAGCACGAATAGGTCAGCTCAACCGGGTCAGGACCACGCTCTCACAGAATACCAGCGTAAAAATAGCAGTTTAACGCTGCTGTGTTTCGTACGGTGAGTGCAGAGAACCGGAGACCCTTTGTACTGGAATCGAACCATTCCATCTTAGTTCTCAAGGGTGACTTTTTTGCTTCTTACTTGAAGATAAATGTGGATGTCTATGGGCCACAGCATCTACTTACCATCAGGTGGTCTGTGTGCTCGATTGTCACCCAATGCTATAAAAAACACAATAGCTGACTTTAGCCGGATCTCAAGGTACCAATCAACAGTCGTGCTCAGGAAATCAACAGATAGTATACGGTAATGGAAAATAAATTTTCATGCGTGTTTATTCTTGTTAATATAAATAGAGTCGACTCTACCATATGAAATCAGGAAGATAGATTTATATCCAAAACTATTTATATTTAAACGTATGCCACACGTTCAATAACATCTACATATTTAAAAAAAAACTTAAACCAAATCGCTTGTATTACACAAATAACCTCGTGCCATAACTCGTAGTGCCTGTTATGAGTTGTATGAGATATAAGGCAACCGTTCCGTCATAGAGAAACCATATTTATGATATTATTTATGATTTTGTATCTTTCCTTTAAAGAATTAAGATAAAAAAGTAAAATTTCGAAGAACTCGTGTCCACTACAGTCCACTAGTACGGTAGTAAAATTGCTCCGTTACTTTGATCCCAACAGTGGGAGACCAGACCTCCTGCAATATATATGATATATAAGCTGTAACTTTACTGACTTAGTTTTATATTTTCATGGGTTGAATACGATTTTACGTTTTTGCGTAGTGACAGTGTAGGAATATTCCACTAACCGATATAATCCCGTGGTTGTAAAAAGAGACGACAGAGGGAGCAATAATAGGCAATAGCGCCTTCGTAATAAATACTTAAAATGAATAAAACTGCGGCAACACGCTTGCAAAGCGTGGCAACTATGGCAGCTATTCTACGGAGGCGGCCTATGTTGTTTAATAGGGTGCAATATTAACAGTAATACATTGTTAGTTATATAATCCTTTTATCTGTTGGAATGAAATGGCGTATTATTACGTAATTCAACTTGAGAGAGATAGGAGAGTTGTTAAGAGGATTGTGAAGTGCCGATACGCGGCGCGAGTAGGTATTTTCAAAAATGCCATCTGTTTCACAGCGGTCGCTCCGCAACGCCGTCATGCGATAGAGAGAGTTGCAAAATTGGAACTTATAAGTAAATGCCTGCATTTTCTTTTTAAAATATTGTTTCGAGCGATAGCGTTTTCACCCTAGGGGGGTGAAAAAAACCTTTACAAAATGAGACAATTTTTGTCTCATTAGATCCAGTATACCTTAATTTAGGTATGTACGTTATTATTTTTTAGTAATTCAGTTTAGTTCAATTTTAAAAAATACGCTAGAGGAAGTTTTACGTCCAAAATATAGATATTTAGATGGTAATAACTTATATCGTACGCAATATTTCCGCAAAATAAAAACGTACGGACCTAGTTTTTCATTATATCTACTATTCCCAAAAACTAAATGTAAAAACTATAAAAATCAGACTATGTTCACCGGAGGGAAAACGTTATCGCTTTTTGTATGAACATTTACAGCTTTACAATCCTCTTAACAACGTGGTACGCTGCAACTATATTATAGTTGTAGCACTAATGGGTTGGTTCGACTGGGGAAGGACCATGCTCACACAGAATACCAGCGTAAAATACCAGCTTAATTTTGTTAAGTTTCGTATTGTAAGTGTCGAGAACCGGAGACCCTTTTTAAGGAAATGAAATATTCTCTATCTTAGTCCTAAAGGGTGACAACGCATCTGCATTTTGATTCTTAATTGAGGATGCATGTATTTGCCACAACATCTTCTTAACACCATGTAGACTGCTCGTTTGCCAATCTTATGCTATGAAAACATCTACCAATTCTAAACTATCAGTAACTTTTTTAAGCAAGAAGTATTTCTTTCTATGCTATCCAGTTTGCTTACTGATTCTACTACACTATGTACACTAACACCATTAAAAATCGATTGGCTCGGATTTCAGCTGCCCCATAACATGCTCGTTATACCCATTATTCTACGCTTTACAGCCCAAGCTGCTGATGGTAAAGATAAAGCGGAACGAGCATTTCCATTTTTCAGATATGAAAGTAATAAAACAAACTAAGTTGTCTATTAACTGAACCTTATACTAATAAAGAAAAATTATCAATAGAATCAGGCGTTACTTTGCGGAAATATATTATATTAAGGATGTTACAAATTAACGAGCTCGGCGTCTGAAGTGCGTTTGAAGAATACTTCCCGCCCTCCCTCAAATGCGTGTACTATCATTGCTCGTATACTAGAAAAGAAACACCACCGTCGGTAATACCTACGTACACATGTTTCGCATGCTTCGTTTCAAGGCGAAACATTTTTTTACTACGCGAATCTTAATTAATTGATTTTAAACATCTATAAACCAAGATAGACGGAACACCAACTGCTCAACTTCATGACTTCCACTCACGCATACATCTTTCTTTTTCACGCACATACCAATAACAAAGCAATGTTTTAAATAATTTTGGATGTGTGTGTGTGTGTGTGTGTGTGTGTGTGTGTGCGCGCGCGCGTGTGTGCGCGTGCGCGTTCGCGTGTGTGTGTGCGCGTGTGCGCGTGTGTGCGTGTGTGCGTGTGTGCGTGTGTGTGTGTGTGTGTGTGTGTGTGTGTGTGTGTGTGTGTCAATATCGATGGATGCAGGTGGCTCAGGATCATACTTTGTAGCATTCCTTGGGGGAGGCCTATGTTCAACAGTGGACTTGTGAAGGACTGTAATGATGATGATGATGATGATGATGATGAATGCACTGTTGGAGATGTGCACCTCCCATAGCATTTGCCATGATCGCCACGTTGGCAGGCGAATTCGTGATGACTATAACACACGTCTCGCTTCTTTGAAGTAAATATCTTTAGATAAGGGTTCCTGGAAAGAATCCTCTTATGCTATCACGGCATCTAATAGGCGAACCCTTAAGACGCTTAACTAATATTATCCTCACGGCAGACTAATTTGTACCATGGCCTAAATTGTACGACCCCGTCCGTATTAAGTTAGTAATAATGCCTAGTTATCTTATATTTCATAAAGGCGTAGAGAACCGGGACCCTTTTTTTATTGGAATTGAAGTATTACATCTTAGTTCTTAGGAATGCCAAAGTGTCTTCATTTTGATTCCTAATTAAGAAAAGGTGTAGATGTCTATGGGCCATAGCGTCCACTTAATATCAGGTGGGCCGTGTGCTCGTGTGTCACTTTTATTCTATAACCTTGTGTAATAAGAATTTTTTTCTAGCCAAATTTCATGATTCTAAGAATTCTATAGGTTATAAATTTTGATCGGTGAGTGAGTATCAACTTATGTAACAAAATGGTCGTATCTTTTAATTTTATAAATCTATGTTCGATATTAATTTTAATTTGACACCTCTACCCGAGTGTGAAAAAAAGGTTCTTGACAGACAAACAGACGGACAGCAAAAGTATAAAGGTTCCGTTTTTTCTTCCCTAATAATACCGCAGATGGACTTTTTCGATTTTACTCTACAGTGTGATGTTTTTTGAACCAAATTCTATTAATACAACTATTTTTACTTCGATTTTCGTAATATTGCAAAAGCTGTCGCTTGCAAAAGTCGGGCAGAAGAGCAGTTTGTGAGTCTAAAGGAGTCTAAAGAAAAGCGCAAAGAAATAAATACTTTGATCTCGCTGGATTTTTGTGTAACGCTAAGAAAATGCGGTTCATGAATTGTGATGAAGCTGTGGCTTATAAAATAAAATTGGTTGTATCAGAAATAGTGATGGGCATTCTGTAAATAATCGGAAGAAGCACTAGCTACGTATCAGTTTATTGATTCCAAGGAATTTGTAATTTCTTCATTGAAAAATTTGTACGCTTTTACCACTAAGTCTCAAAACAATCAGGACCATATCTATCAATAAGTTTGAACAACTATGTATATATTACGTAAAAATTGTTTCATAAGGATTCTAAAGGGTACATTAATGAGATAATCGTTATTATGTTTTACCTAAATGTTTTCATATTTAATTGTTCAACATAATTTATTGTAAATTAATTAATGCTTAAAAAACTAGAAAAATTTTTTTTTCAGATTTTTCCAAACCAATGGCTAAAGCATGAATGACTTTATCTTGTAATCAATATTGAATAAAAATTATTGTTTTCTATCCCATTCTTTGATCGAAGACTTAAATCAGCAAATAAGAAAGTGATCGATGCTAGACGATTAAACGTGATGTATTGCTTCATTCCATGCAATGATTTTGTTAACGTTTGTGCCATTATATGCAAAAAATAACCCAAACAAATGCCAATAACGACCATTAGTTATATGGCTTAACATTAATGTGCGTAAAATTGTAACGCTTTGAACAATGACGGTCATTACAAATAGTGCGCGATACAAATCGTATGTAAATTCAATATCTAGGTATGTATGGGTAAAATATCAAGTAACTATGTATAACGCGACAAACTATGTATCAGATTTTCAGTTGGCATTGCAGTACAGCTAGAAGCAGGAACGTCTAACATCTAACTCGAAGATATAACATTATTGAAAAATATCTATGATATTTGTATGAGTGCATCATACACTGAACGCAAAATATTATATTTGAGTAAAATATATAAAATATCTACTTATCTTTTGTTGGAAAATAAACTCGTTTCAGAGTGTCATATATATTAACCAATATTTAGATATTACTATATATCTATAAATCTAAGCAAGACGAATCAATCAAAAATCGCATATGTGTGTATTTAATACTGTGTGAGTATTTAATACCGACTTCCTTACGGTGTTACTGTAGATATCAAATAATACATAGATATTAAATTATATAGATTCGGTATCAGATATAATTCAATACATAGTACAATTTGATATAGGGTAAAAGTAGTGGTATGGTGCCTAATTATAACGCAAATTAATGCTACAAAACCTAAGCATATAACTTTATTAAGTTATATAAATTAATTTCCTTCTCGTATGTCTTATAGACGCGGGCAATTGCGATGATTTCGACATGCGTTACAAGAAGCAGAACAAATGAACGGACACGAGCGGCCCTGCGAGGCGTGCCTTGTAATAATAACATTTTGTATCGCCGCATGGAACTCCTGCTGATATTATTACCTCAATTTGCTCCTCCTCCCTCGCAGTGAGCTACGATACCGCGATACTACGAACTGAAGTAGCGTTCGACATGAACTTTAGTAAATTGCCGCTCGTCCTGACCCACTTCCACCTTTTGTACAATAATGTATCAAAGCGGCCTGATTCGAAACTCATTTCCATGGTACCGGCCGCATTCACCGCGACTGCACAGATTATTATATAGATTTACATTCAAAGAAAGAAATAATGATATCTTATATTTACGCGAATGCTCAACATTAAATAAAATTATTTTACGGATTTTATCCTGTTAAATTTAACTTATTTGACTTACTACGTACGTGGTAGAGCTATGCTGCAGTCATATTAGAAGTATAGTTGTTGCACGAACGGGTCGGCTCAACCGGGGAGGGACCACGCTCTCACAGAATACCAGCGTGAAAAAGTAGCTTATGCTGCTGTATTTCGTATGGTGAGTGTAGAGAACCGGAGACCCTTTTTACTGGAAACGAGGCATTCCATCTTAGTC
>DWHP01006242.1:0-11509 GCA_018247895.1 Parnassius honrathi | reverse complement strand
GTCCGTGTTATAAAAGTATTTGTAACAAATATAATAAAATAGATAATTAATTATCGTGTATGTCCGTTGTTTTTATTGCACAGGACGATTTTAGACATTGTCCTTTTTCTTTTTTCTTTCTTTTTTTTACGTTACCTCCACACTAGGATTTCCTCCTGTAGCATGGGGGCAGTTTACAAACATACATTTCACAAGGATAAACATCCAGACCCGGAACAATTACTTGTAGGCCATAATACTTGTTCCGTGCGGGATTCGAACCCGCGGCCCACAGCGCCGTAACTCATTGCTAAGCCACTGCGCCACGGAGCGGTCTAATATATTCTATAAAATATTCTAATTGCAACTTTTATGATACAACTGAGCGACACAAAGGCCTAAAGGACCAAATGCCTAAAAGCATAAATGCTTAAAATACCTAAAGGCCATAATTCCGCCCCCTTATAAACCTATTGATATAGATAAAGACAGAAACGTATAAAATAAATAAATAAATGCGCATTGAGCACACTGACAATAGTGTGATTATTACAGCAATACAAAACAAATGTTAACAAATTACGAAGACAACACAACCTAAAGGCATTACGAAATTTTTCCAGAAATGTGGTGACAGAAAATAATCGTTGAACTTGGAACCTTATCTCACAAGAAGACATTTAATGACAATGACAATGACATTTACAGAAAAAAAAAACATTACATAATTTCTTAACTTCGCCAAACTGTAAACACAGATTGATAATCCCATTTAGAACACAATAATTGTTGCGGATGCAGTTACTACGTTCTTAACGTCTGAAGTTCTCCAACAGATTATTTATTATTAGTAACCGAGTAACAGACACATGAGCCGGCTACACAGCTCGAAAAACCGACAACCGATGGGGACGAAAGGTTATCGAGTGTCAGCATCCTTTTGGTAACTAAAGTGTAGGGCGGCTCCTAACTAGATGAAGTGACGACCTGGTAAAGAATAGAAAAAATCGATGGATGCAGGTGACTGGACCATAATTTATAGTGTTTCTTGAGACCTATGCACAGAAGTGCACTTGTGAAGTGCTATAATGATGAATAGAAAATATTATTTTAGTACAATTTCGACTTTATATATATACAATAATATTCATTTTTAAAAGAAACAACAACATTCTTATTTCATCTCTTGTTAGAATATAAAATGCTGCGCATTGTGATGTAAAAATGTCTCAAGGCATTCTTTGTAGTTTCTTTTCAATACACGAATACCTGAAATATACCTACATTGTGCTATGTTTATCTAAGAAAAAAATATACATAATATAATCATATACGATACTCCTTAGATACCTACTCTCCGGATAGCGAAAGCGAGGAATTTTATTGTCTGTTAATTTTTGGGAGATTTATATACTTTAACATTTACATCGTTATTCACTTAATGTTCATATATATATGAAAATTGCTATACTTATTTACTTGAATATTTTCTTGTCTGTGTATTATTAATTGTTTTACATCATGTGCATTTTTGACTACGGTGTGAATCACGTAATTATTTTTTCAATTAAGTGATAAATACCACACTTTTTACGTGGTATAGCTATGCTGGAGCAATATTATGATTGTAGCACAAAAAGATCGGCTCGACCGAGGAAGGACCACGCTCTCAAAGAATACCAGCGTAAAATAGCAGCTCAATGCTGCTGTGTAGAGTACCTACGGCATGGTGAGTGTAGAGATTCGGATATTATTTTTACTGAAAAGGGGCATTCCGTTTTAGTCCTCGGGGTGGCAACACATTTAAATTCTTATTCTTAATCGAGTATAGATGTAGATGTCCTGAGCCACAACATCCACTAACCATCGGGTGGACTATGAACTCGTTTATCACACTTATTCTAAAGGAAACACAAAACATTGAAAACTTAAAGTATTTCGTAGTTTTGTTTGGACGTACGTAGGTTGAGAGAAAACGTAAACGGAAAAAAAACAGATGTAATAAAATACATTTATATATTTCTTATTATGCTTATATGTATTATTATAAATCAAGGCCCTATCAATGACGAAATTTTAAGCCGATTTACTACAACATTAATTTTATTTTTATGCCTTTATAAAATTACCAAATTATTTAGAAACAATAACTTGGGCAGCAAAGCTGTTTTATTCCGTTAAACGGTTTCAACATTTGCCCACCCCCGCTACTGTAAGGTAGAAAATAGCTCAGGTAAGATAATTTTTGCTTCGAAATCACGCTAAATTTCATTCGTCTCAGGTAAAAAGGTAACCGTATAATAGTAATGTAGAGTAATGTTTAACCAGACGTAGTGAATAAAAATATTATTAACTATCATTATCTAACAACAGACTTTATTTTATAAATAATACGATGTCAACTAATCTAAGTAAGCTTAAAATGCTTTCTAACACCCCTGGTTCACGATAATAGACGGATTTTAAGCAATAGTTGAATCGTACATGTGATTACCGTCAGTATTATTATTATTTATTAATTGTTAACCACCGTTAAAAAACATTGTGGCGCAGTGACTTAGCAATGAGTTACGACGATAAGAGCCGCAGTTTCGAATCCCGCACGGAACAAGAAATTGTATGGACTACAAGTAAATGTTCTAAGTCTGCATGTTTGTCCTTGTGTGTGTTTCCTTCTGTCATACATTACTTTGTATACTTATTTGTATTTGTGAAACGGAAACAGGGTTTCTGAGAGCTAAACCCTCTCAGAAATGAGAGAAGGCCTATGCCCAGCAGGGGGACATGTAGGCTGTAACTATATACTGAAAAACCATAAATGGGCAACAGCGTCTTCTTGGTAACGTCTGAATAAAAAAGAATAATGTTAAAATTAAAATTAAAATTAAAACGTGGCTATAGAGACTGATTACTCTGTAACTAAAAGAATACGCAAGGTAAAGCCGGACATTTTTATTCAGACCTTTTTAAATCACCGATGTGGGGTAATGAGGCCGAAAATCAAAAATTTATATTCAGAAAGCGAAATCGAAAAAAAACTACTTAACGAGAAATTAACAGCTTTAAGAATAGAAAAATTCATCGGTGTGAAAAATTTATCTCAAATATTTAAAACTAAATTTGTATAACGTAGATAAATTATAGCCGGGTAGTTGCGGTGCATCCCACTCGACATCACATGCGACGGAGGGTAACTGAAACAGGATATGGGCAGCAGCATCTTCCTGGTACCAAAACAAAATAATAGAAAGCTGCGGATGCCAACCTGTCTGCCAAGCGTGGCAACTTTGGCTAATATCCCCCACGAGGAAATCAATGGTGGGGGCAAATGTTCGGCATTGGACGTTTAATATTCTACATATAATGAATGAATGTATTGCAGTGAAAACAAGGAAGAAACAAAAGAAGGGCGAAGCGAATTAATTGACGAATGTTACGAAGGGAGAGGTTAGAGGTCACATGTACAGTTCAACTATTGTTCAGAGTCCCCTACCTTTGATTTACGATCACGCTGGATGACTCGAAAATGGTTTAGAATACCGTCATATTGCCTTCGAGGGACAATTTAGTGCTGTAATATGGAAATTATTAAGTAAATTTTATTCGTGATTCCTTTTTTGTTAAATTTAGAATGGAAAAGGGATTTTACTGATTCGTGGACTTTTTTGTAAAATTTTTAAAAAACAAAACATTTGAAAGCATAATGTAGTTTTCTGCTTTAAGGGTAGTTTCAAACCGGTTGCACATGATAACAGCAGCACAATTTCAGCGCTGCAATATTATACTTGTAGTAGGTATATGAAAATTAGAAGACCACCAAAGTTCGTCTGCAAAGTAACACTGATGTGTGACAGTCTTAGTTAAGGCCTTTCCTTGATTACTCCAAAGACTTCCGACTTTTCGTGTCTCTACTTACGTCGATGATGGTAACCACCTACTATCTATCTGTAGACATTCCTTGGCATTTCTTATGGTTATTTTTATATTAAATTAGCGATTCTCCCGGCTTCGCACGCGTGATTTCTGGATCTAAATCATGCAGAGAATCAAAAAAATTGATCAAAATAATTCGGGCCGTTTTCGAGTTTTAGCGAATCTAACGGATATCGATTGATTTTTATATATAGAAATTTTTTTTTCATAAAAAGACCCATTTATATTGGGAGGAAAATCCCACCCATAATTGTGGTAAAATAGGGGATTAAATTTTTTAATGTATCTCGAGATTTAGACGGCATCCTCGTTGTTTAACTTCACTAAAATGGGTCAAAAATTAAACTTTAAAAACTGAACCAAACTTTTAGTAATATTAAAAAAAGGTTCAAGGAACTAAAAGGAATTCAATAATCATACATTCTGAAATCGGCTTTAGTTCTAAGTAGTGTCTTAACACTGACTTCAGAATATGATTTTATTTCAGTTCTTTGAAGTCTGTGTTTGCTTTTGTTTATTTATTTTTAGTTTATTCTTAGGTTACATTTCCCTCCATCTGTCGGTTACCAGAACCTCGCCCATTCGATGTAATGTACAATTACAATAAACAACAAGTATAAATATTACAACAACGCTCTCATTGAATAAGAGCGTATAATAGCAGCTTAATGCTAATTCCCCTTCATCCTGTACTCAAACGTTATCCACACATCTAAGTCCATACTTTAAAAGTAAAGGTGAAACAAGCGTGTAATTCCCAGCGAATAGATCAATCTTCTAACGCGATACACACAAGAGCCTCGGTTGTTGATGGATGCTGCCTTGTCTTGATGCCGCCCGCTTGCGATCTTTTATATCACAACGGAATGAGTTTCGTTAGAACTTCTTCCCGCCTTTTTAAACTTAAAATATTGTCCTCATTTTCAGTTCGAACGAGATTTTTCAAAAAAGAATAATGGTAACCCATTACGGAGTTAGGGTTGCTGCAGATAGAATATCAATATTAGTATATACATAAACCGAATAATATAATTGATAGAATCAGGCGTTACTTTGCGGAAATCCATTATAATAAAGATATTAATAGTTACTTTGCAACCGTCCACTCAATTAAATACAATGATCTATCTCACCTAGATTGAAGAGCACCTCCCGCCCTTCCTTAATTGCGTGCACTAATCCTGTCACCACTAATCCCAGCACCGTAACGTAACGAAAATATTGACTTTCAATAAGAATTACTTGTAACCTATATTGAATAAAAAATTATTCTATTCTATTCTACCACTACTCCCAACACCATTATTCTAGGAAAGACACACCATCGACGATAATACGACACGTGTTTCGCCTCTACACGAGGCATCTTCAGGTGATGTAGACTCTACGTCAGCTAACCGCTAAGTAAGTCTTAGTCTTAGTCAAATTCTACGTTCTACGTTAGATGACACTCTCTTGAAAAAGTGAATACAACAATAATATCGTATTTATCAACAGTAATGTCAATTGTCGGGGTAGTTCTACTTATTTCATAACAGTTAAAACTAATTTTGGGCTTCATTTATAAATATTTTATTTATTTTAATAAAACGCATCAATCGTACAAAATAGAAATTAACATCTGGTACGGCCACGGGCTGTTCCTTCGAATCCAGGTTTAAGAACGAGAAAATGGTGGAGCGATAGAATCTTGGGTTCGATTCCCGGATTAATTTGTTGTGGACTGTTTGCGTGGTTATCTATAACCAAACAAAGTGGATAATGTGGCATATGACAGTCTTGGACAATGCACTTGCCATTACCTAATCTAATATTTAGCCAGTGCCCTGTGATGGATTTAAACTTGAGCTGTTTACGAGAAAGATGACACAGTAAAGAAAATAAAGAACAAGACAATTTAATGGAGCACTTACCGGGGTGAGGTTTCTTCTGCTTCAGCGGCCTCGAGGACGATACCCCTGGTGTTGCGACTGCGTTGAAAAGGAGGCCAAATTTGACGACAAAATCCACTATGCGAAGCGGTTACTTCAGGATTGTCTTGTGTCTTCAACTGCGATGCAAGAGAGCAAGTGGCAGCAGCGGGCGTCCTTTTATTCACCAACCATTTTCACTCCTATTTAGGCGGAGAGCTTCTTCATTTGCGACAAAAATCACGCCACATAATTAGCTCCTCCCCATTTTCAGTGCGTTTCGAAGAAATGCGCGGATGGGATGGAGAAGAGCATTGGCTAAACAATAGCCAACTAAACAAAATATGGGAGTAGCCGTTTTTTTCCGCGTAACCATTCCCCCCATCTTGAAGCGTTCCCTTCAACTAACTAAACCCAATTTAAACTACTAATCTAGCTCACAAGGCAATTCGGAACTATTAATTGGGAAAAGAGCTTAGACGGACAACAGGACGCATATATGACCCAGCTGTGGTCTAAACGCGAGCTATCCTAGTTACCCCATCGGATCCGGGAAAAACCTCATCAACGATCTTCAAAGGCCAATGAAGAGGCGGCGTAATTTCCTTGATGAGAACAACCACCGTTCCGACCGTTAATGGTTTAGTTGTTGTGTTCCATTTCTGCCAAGACTGCATCGTATGTAAATATTCCGTTTCACCGGCCGGTCTGATAAGTTTTGGCCTGAAAGAATTTGTCCTCGTCTATGTCTATAGCGGGTAAATCCTTCAAAGGCATTTCAAAATTAAAAAATAGCGCTGGAGTTGGAGCAAGTGGCTCCGAAGGGTCACTTGATAACGTACGACAGGGGCTACTCATGACGCACTCGATTTGTGCGAGTACGGTGCTTAATTCTCCGAAAGACAAAATTTGATCTTCAATTACTCGGTATAAATGACTCTTTAGACTCTTAATATTAGTCTCCCAGTTCCCCCCAAAATGACTCGGCGGGTACGACGGGGACGTTCAGAGATCACTCGATGCGGTTCTCAGCTAAGATGGGAGTGAACTCTGAATTATAATGTTAAGAGGTTAGAAATTCGTGTAATTCCGATAAAATATGTTTCGAACCGAAAGCGAGATCTAAAGTGCTGAAGTATTCACATTTCCTTAACTGATCAAGAATTTCTGTTATGTTGGGTATTAGATAGGAATATGCTTCTCTCCGTTCAGATGACGGTAATCTATGACTACACGCTATTTAGTTGCCTGGACGCATCAATCTTTTTTGGGACTATCCAAATAGGTGATGACCAAGGTGATGTCGAAAGTTTGATGATGCCGTCGTCAAGCAGTTTATTTATTTGGCGTTCTATTTCTGGATTAAGAATGTCAAAGAAGCGATAAGACTTGGTGTTTATTGGTATAGAAGACGAAGTAGGATTTTCGTGTTGCAGGACGTTTGTGTTAGTTAATTTGTCACCAGGCAGATGAAAAATATCAGAGTAAATACAGCAAAGATCGCATAGTGCTTCTTTCTCTTCTTTGTTTAGGTGTGGCAATCTTAGCAGATTTAGAGTTTGATCGGTGCGAGTAAAGGCGTCATTTCTAGAATCATCTGAAGATTTAAATTTATTTTTTATTTTTATTATGTTTGCATTAGTTTTAGATTGGAATCGACATCCAATTCGCTTTCAGAAGTATTTACAACGGAAATATTAATTCTTGAATTTTATTTCACTTTTACGATGTAGTTAGCTATTAGGAGCGAGTCTACGGGGTACTGATCATGAACAAGTCCTTTTTTAATGTCCGGATTTCTTACAGTTGAACAGAACGATTGTTTCACATCGCGGTGCAATAGTATAGATTGGCTTAGTAAAACAAAGCTCTATTTCTTCTTTATTTACTTTTAAGGTGTTGTTGTTACAACTGATTTCGCAATTTAAATGGATGAGGTAGTCACTACCGATGATTCCATCATACGGCAATTCAAACGCTGGAAGTACGTAGATACTATGCTGGTAGGAACAAAATTAAATGGGGATGTGACCAAGGTATGTATTAGAGTTATTTCGTATACCAATAATTTCTATAGTATTATTATTTCTTCTAGCATCTTTTCTACAACAGAATCTTTAATAACACTGATGGCTGCACTGGTATCGACGAGCAAAAATAAAGGCTTCGACGAGACAGAAGTTTGAACTTTTATAAAAGTTAAGTATTTTGATGGATTTGTAGAGATGTTATATAATAGGCCCTTACATGTGAAATTGGCGTTTTGTACGGGAGGAATTTAAAGTCAATTTTTTTTTTGAAAAATATATTTAATGAATCAAAGTATGCACTGTTGCTATCTATGCACTTTTGACATCTCATAGGTGGTTCATTGATCCCTTTACTAAAAAAACCATGGGGGCGAGAATCAATAAACTCTTCGAAGGCGGTTTCAACTGTCGCATAGGAGTAGATTTTTTTTCCTTGTAAGAAGTTGTTTTCAAATTCTGGAAAAAATGGTATTCTGTTGGAGCAGGATTCGAGGAGTACAGTGGATGTCACAGACATTCCAATCAGCTCATCTAACTCAGTGGTTAGTTGTTGCGTATTGTATGCTATTGCGTCGTCGTGAAGCAGCAGTGGCCTAGAGCGATTGACTTATCTCGGTTGTTTAGCAGCTAGTTTTTCCTTCATGGTTTGCAGTTGCTAACAATAGATATCTGCCATAATGGTTTGGCCAGATTTTAGAAAGCTATAGTGAGGCGATACCGGCGCTAGTCAACTAAATACTCACAAGTAACCTTTTTTGAGTCAATTTTCGATTAGGACGGGTTTTGGCTGTGTCTCCAGGGTTCAGCCATTGCGACGAGAGCTTCCGATTATCGTACCGTATCCACTTTTCATCACATCACAACCCGATTTAAAATGCCTTCATTTTTGTGTCGGTTGAGCAAAGTAACACAGCAGTCGATGCGTGTTTGCAAGTTCGATTCACTCAATTCATGAAGTGCCCATCGTTCAAGTTTTTTTACTTTTCCGATTTGCTTCAAGTAAATTAATACCGTTTTATCACTTACCCCGAAGCCTGCAGCTATCTCAGAAGTGCTTTGTGATAGATCCGCTTCCACAATAGCTTTTAATTCTTCATTTTCCATATTGGTCTCCGGCCGTGAACGGGGCTGGTTCTGATGGTCGAAATTTCCAGAACGAAAACGTTGAAACCAAAAACGTACCGTGCTTTCTTTTGCGACACCAGTGCTGTACACATCATTAATCCTTCGAGCTGTTTCTGCATCACTGGTGCCACGGTAGAACTCATACTCGTAAATATACCGATATTTCATGTTTTCCACTGTGCGGTAATAAGCGACGCCAAAGAAAAAAATAATGAATGACTGTTTTCAAAACTCAAACGTACCAGCTAAATTAATTTATAAATTTGAATTTGAAATTCTTAACCAAAGAGGAGATATTTCACAACACGCAACAAAATGCTTATTTCATATGTAAGGACCCAATATAATGACGTCAATCCACATGATCATGGCTGCTGGAAAGCACCCGAAACGATTTGAAAATTAAGTAAATTGAACGCGATAGACAATTGTAATATGTAGGTCATTTTTCTAAACCGAGCAGCACCGAGTGCGCAGGTTTTCATAAATATAAGTATCATAATGTAAGCTATATGTGGGACAAATATGAACATTAAAGATTTTCTATCAAAATAAAGAATGATGGCCATAGGGGGTGAGGCAGAGAAGTTTCTACAAAGTTGCTTGAATACATGTATATATCGTGACCATTAGCTGGGGATCCATTTCACGTTCGGACCTTAACAGAAAGAAAAAGACAAAGGAAAGTCAAAAGAAACTGCTCTGCCCTCAGCAAAATCCGAAAAATTAGTTTTATTCAATCTCTACATGTGACAGTCACGAATCCTAATGTAATATTACCACTATTATGCACAAATACACAAACACTACTCAATTTTAAAATGCCGTCAAGTCTTGTGCTGCGACATCACGAGACTTAAATATTCGGTACAGTAATCTATGGTATTCGGTCGTTATAGCCTTCAGTAAGTCTTATAAGTATTCAGATTTTGATGTGTCTTTGCTCAATTCATCAGTCTTCACTCATAAAACTAACAAAAATTTATATAATTTTTAGCACAATTCTGCTATGTTTTGAAATATTGTTCGAGTGAAAAAGACAATTTATAAAATAAAGCGTTTTAGATTTACAACCTCGGGGTTTATTTCATATACTATATTATGGTTGTAGCACAAATGCGTCGGTTCGACCGTAGAAGGACAGAAACGCTCTCACAGAATACCAGAGTATAATAGCAGCTTAATGCTTTTATGTTTCGTATTGTGATTGTAGAGAATCGGAGAGTTGAACGGGATGGAGGCATTCCAACTTAGTCCTCAGGGGTGACAACGCTTCTACGTGCCACAACATCTACTTACCATCAGGTGGACTGTGTGCTCGTTTTCACCCCTTTTCTATAAAAAGTTCAAATGTCAACACTTACTCTACTGGAAACCTAACATTTACTCTTATCATCTTGCTTCCCTTGAATTTCGCTTGCTTTTCCTCAGACAGTAACTGGTGGGGCCAATTGCCCCGATTTTAATCCGGCTCGTAAGAACCAGAAAAATGGTTGAGCGACAGGCCTAGGGGTTCCCGAGTTCGATTCCCAGGTCGAGCCTTGACCCTATTGTGCGAGATGTTATAGTAAGAGGACTGTATAACTGGATGGCTTCTTATGCCTTAACAAGATGACGGACGTGGCACGCGACAACCTTGGACAATGCACTCGCTCTTCCAAGTTTATTGCTTCGCCAAGGTCGGGAGGGAGTTCTACTTGAGCCGATAATTGAGCCGAGCGGGTTAGCTAACGAACAAAAGGCTCAAGTAGGAGCAAAATTACAGGAAACACACTTACCGGGGTGTGATTCTGATGTTGCGGTCGACGCTTCTTTTGCGGTGGTGCATTGAAAAAGAAACTGGCGCGATATGAGGCGGTTTCTTCTGGGGTGCCCCAGAGAGCGACCCAGACTAGCGGTGTGAAGCAAAAGCGGTGCACGACGAATTCTCACACTATGTGAGGCGGTTACTTCTGGGGTGTGACTGCCCCAGGGGATGCGGTCGAAACTAGCGGTGCGCGGCAAGAGCCTGCTCCGAGGCGGCGCGCGAACCTTTATTGAGTCGGATTTCCCACCACCTAATCTCGGTGGGGCGCGCGTTTTATTGGTCGAAAGAATCGCGTCACATGTTAGACCCCCCCCCCTCTCCTTCAGTGTGTATGGAAGGGATATGAGGTTATAGGAAGGACAAACACTTGGCAGCAATACCCTCGAACAAATTAACAATACACAAATAATTTCCGCGTAACCAGCCTCCCCGGCTTTAAGGGGGACCCTTCAAACTAACTAACGCTAAGATTAAACCTAATTTTCAACTATAATTTCTAATCAAGAAAGATAATTCAGACTATTGATTGGGCAAAGGGCACAAACGGACAACAGGGCGCATGTAAGACCCAGTCGTGGGCCTAACGCGAACTACCCTAGTTACCCCGTCCGATCCGCGAAAAACTTCTTCGATGATCCCTAATGGCAGATGGAGAGGCGGCGTATTCTCCTTGGTGAGTACAACCACAGTTCCGACCGTTAAAGGTTCAGTTGTTGTGTTCCATT
>DWHP01006241.1:0-11509 GCA_018247895.1 Parnassius honrathi | reverse complement strand
GTCTCTGGTCGTGTAGGTTTATCGTCCCATCGGATTATGAGTGCACCTGTACTTGCGCATACACTATATAATAAACCTACACGACCAGAGACAGGTCAGGCGCAGGACCAACGGCTTTACGTGCTTCTTATAATAATATGTATATACATATAGCTTTAGAATAGGTGGTAGTAGGTAGGAGGTTTTGTCTCTCTCTACGGGTACGTCTGGGTTTGTATTATTCTCTTAACTGAGGTGATCGCTACCAAACTGTTTCAAATTTGTTTTGATTGTGTTGCTGATTGAGTAAAATACGTGACTGTAAGCTGTTACTATTATTTTTAAATGTCCCGCTGGGTTTATTGCAGGTTCTTCCCAGGACAGAACTTTTACCGAAATAGTGGTAAATTAAACAAAAGAGTGATTTTCAATAAGTAGTATTTACCTATAATCTATATTGAATAACAAAGCTTCTGTTTCCGTTGAGAGTTTTGGCAGGAACTTGGCCGTAGACAGATTATCGCTCCTGTTTTGTCGCTTGAATAATGGTTTGAAGTGGATTTTGATTAGTAAAAGTGATGCTTTTTTGTGATTTAAGTGTCCGCGCGTATGAACTATTAAAGAAAACGGGGAAACAAGTGCTTTGATGTCGATATAAAACTCAAGTTATTTTGATCGCTTGGGCGTCTTATGAACTTGAGTGGCTGTAGTCATCAACTGTCCGCTAGGTTGAGCCGTCGTCAAAATCTCCCAAGGGCTACGCAATGTGAGGCATCAGCATATGACGAGGAAAAAGAATAAAAAAATGAAGACTCCGAAAGAAATGATAGGCTCAGAAGGGCTAGAACCCAGAGCCGTAAAGCCAGTTAATAAAAAAATCTGTTTCCGTTCATATTTCTAAAATTGTGTTTGCAAACTCCTTTATTTGTAGTTAGTAAAAAAGGAAGAATTAATAAAGGGAAGGCCTGCGCGTTTGAGAAATAATAATATTTCTAAGACTTGTGGAGTCCGTAAACACGCACTGGAGTATGCAGCGAACTGATTGCTCTATAGCGTTCTTAGAAATTAGTGGAGGCCTGCGCCCCGCTGTAATAACAATAACGTCAGCTTTACGTGCATTCTGAGGCACGGTGGCGAAACACCATCAACTTTCTCACTCTCGAGCTGCTACTGAGTGTTTATAAACATAAAAAGTCAGTAACAAATTTTTGACTCGAGACCTCATGATTAACATTCACGTTTACGACCACTAAACCAACGAGGCAATAGCCCAACAATAGGACGTATGTAAGCCCTAACAATACTTTGACTATAATAGTAATAATATTTTTTTACTTCTCATCACATTAAATTAACAATCGGATAAAATCTATTTGACAAAAATAGGCAAAAAGTAACGTTAGAGATTAATGCCTAAATTAGTTTAGTAGATGAACCCGCAATTCAGTTCATCAGGTCTCCCTCCCAGTTAACATATTCAAAAGTATGTAATCTTGGAATGTATATTTTAATAATAATGATACATGTTATAATGTATTTAATTGTGATAAGTATTATTATACGAATTCAATACATCTATCTTGATAAAAAGTATGTGCGCGTGCGCGAGCTTTTGTGTGTGTGTGTGTGTGCGTGTGTGTGTGTGTGTGTGTGTGTGTGTGTGTGTGTGTGTGTGTGTGTGTGTATGTGTTTACGTGTGTGCGTGTGTATGTATGAGAAAAAGACAGTGAGTGAATGCGTTTATAGGATAAATTCTAATAAAGCTTCAGTTCGATCGCAATAAGTGTCTTAAGCCACTGCATTATTTTCTGCTTACAGTCGCATGTCTTTAACGGATATATTTGCAATAAAGCAGCAGTATGCAGCAGTTTGCTCCGCTCTGGTATGATAATGGTAATAGGGGAATAGAACGGTAAAAAGAATAGAATAAGTAATAGACCTCTCTTCAACTTCGTTTTCGTCGTTTTCAAAACCTTACAAAAATCTGACAAAAAATATGTGCTCTGTATATCTTAACACATATTGTATAGCAATGTAGTGGCGGAGTACAACGCACTACCACATATCATCCCGTGGGTGTCATTAAAGGCGGCAGGGGCGTAAAATGAAACAGAGGATGGGTATCTTTCCGATAATAACTCAAAGTAATAAAAAACTGCGATTGCCAACCTTCCGCTAAGTTAAACAGTGAAGTTTTTGATATGCTGTAAAAATTATGATGATGGTGGTGATGACGATGATGAAGTCTAAGCACAAAAAACACAGGAAATAAAAAGGTGGTGCTTATCTAAACAAACTACAAGGCAAAATAGAAGCCTTTTATAGTAAAAATATATTGTCAATAACAGGTATCGCCCACCCGATTTCCCCAAAGTTAAGTTCGCCAGACTAAGAAAACCCAACTCAGAGGTCCACATACCACATTACAAACCATCAAAGGAAAAGTGCAATGAATATTTGGTAAGATTTACTTTCCGATTTTAATACTCGTGAAAATTTATCTATGGCTTTTGATTACACTATTCATAAATACAAACACTGTAATTGATGAATATTTAAATGCAATTTAACTCACAGAATACC
The DNA here is from genome assembly GCA_018247895.1 of Parnassius honrathi. Taxonomy (NCBI): domain Eukaryota; kingdom Metazoa; phylum Arthropoda; class Insecta; order Lepidoptera; family Papilionidae; genus Parnassius; species Parnassius honrathi. The sequence goes on along the minus strand of DWHP01006241.1, from coordinate 8,947 downwards.
AGCGTCAAATAGCAGCTCAATGCTGCTGTGTTTCGTATGGTGAGTGTAGAGAACCGGAGACCCTTTTTACTGGAAAAGAGGCATTCCATCTAAGTCCTCAAGGCTGACAACACATCTGCATTTTGATTCACAAACGAGGATAGATGTAGGACCACAGCAACCACTTACCATCAGGTGGACTGTGTGCTCGTTTGTCACCCCTTTTCCTAAAAAAAAAACTTTTTAATTTCGTGTAAGAAAATTATGCCTTTTAAAATAGTGTATACAGGACAAATAATCAAAACATGTTTTGGTTACTGCATATACTCGGGTGTACCGCAGGGATCTGTCAATGGTCCGTTTTTATTCCGTATACATACTGTCAACATTTAACCATCTATATAACATAATATACTAGCGATCGCTGCAATTGCTACGTTTTGTAAACCAGGGGGCTTATACTAGTAGATTAATTCGTTTTAGGTAGAAAAATTCAGCGTTATAAATACTATAACGTATTAAAACACTCGCACATTTAATAAAGATGTGCACTTCTGTAGCCATCTTCAAAAAGAAACGAGCTTTAATGCTGCCAACCAATTTTAAGGTATTCATAAAATAATTGGTGATAGGATAAAATTCTAAGATGTCTGAGTTACGGGAGCCGGAGAAGTGTCGTTTAAAAAAAAGACTAAGGGGAATAACGGCGCCTTACGGTGTACTCACTTCGACCCCCTACTCTTCCAAAGTGCCGTAGATTCGGTATTCAATGTGTAATAATAAACAAATCTTAGAATATGCAGCAAGAGATACGAGTGTTCATAAAGTTTATTGCTGAACACTAATGCCTTGTTGGTAGCCGTAAGTGCGACTACTGATCATGGGAGTCCCAGGTTTGAGTCCCGGATCAGGCCAAAATTAGTGATTGTTTTTCTATCAAAAAAGCCTTACTAGCATCACGGATTCAGATGTTGGTGGCGGTTTTATACCCCCGTGTGCCATAGAAAGCACGTAAAGCCATTGATCCTGCGCCTGATCTCTTCCCGAGCGTGTTGTCGTCTATGCAAGTTACATTTCATTTACTAGAAAAATGTTACCTTCTACCTCTTTACAAAAGATGGATACATTTATAAAGATGGATACCTCTTTACATAAATGCTTTATATTTGTATAAACTATGTCATAATAATATTGACTGTGTTTAGCTCATTAATCGAATATCCAATCGCGTTCCAAGTGATTCGCAACGTACTCGTGAGATTTACTCGCATGAACTATTTATGACAAAAATATGTCGCACTAGCGCTGACCTTCGTTCCCCATTAACATGCATCGTGCGATCACATAACAACTGTTTTAATGATATTGCTATTTTTACTACCTCGCATTTGTGCTTTAAAATATATTAAGAACAAATTACAAGTATTATACATTTAATATTTAACTCGTGCAAGAGTCGCACGAGTTAAAAATAAATATTTTACACCGTTTAATAGTTCCTTTATTTTAACCAACTTCAAAATGGAGGAGGTATACAATTCGACTGTGTTTTTTTAAAATCTGTGTTACCTCAGATATTTTTTCTAGGTGAATCTATTACGATGATTCTTGAAAGCTTCTTCTATTTGAAAGCTGGTTGTTCTCATATGGTCCCATATAAATTTGATCAAGATCTGACCAGTAGTTTTTGATTTATCCTTAATAATGCGTTAATTGACTTCGACTACATTGATGATGTTCTCATTTTATATATATTGAAGTAGGTTGTACAAAGTTTTTAATTTTACCACTTGTGATAGTAACTCTTTAACTCGTTATTTAATGTTTATAGTAATATTTGGTACACGGTGTTAAATGTACATAATTATTTAGTACGTGAGGGCAATTATGGTCCTCCGGTTAATATGGTCACTTTCTTATAACTCGAAAACTACAGCCTTGTTTGCCCAGATGGCTCTGTAATACGATAACTGTTCATCAATCAAATAATAAAGGGTTAACAATGTGCTGATTTATTTACGCCACTTTGACAAAAGATATAATAGTAAATATATTTAGTTGATTATAGTAAGATCTAGTTTAGTTTGTTCTTCTTAAATTCAATTTCTGATGTAATAAAGATGTTAATAAAATTGCAACCTTCCGCTATTTAATAATAATTATAATTATTTAATTAGCGGAAGGTCGCAAATTAATTAACATCTTTATTATAATGGATTTCCGCAAAGTAACGCCTGATTCTGTCAATTAATATTCGAAGTGTTCCTAATTATTGCCAAAGCCTGTTTGCTATTATTTTCCTAATATATTAGTTATAGTACACGACTTTGTGTTTTTGTCTCTGTCCTCCTCTTAGTTTTAGTTTTAAAGGGCGGCAAAACTTAAGGCGACTATATTACCCTCACTAAACTTACTAGTTATACTCTTTTTATACTACTTTTATAAATACCTTTGCACATTTGTGTATATCTTAAATCTAGCTCATCTCCATTAAGACAGCCCGTCATGGGCACTTCAGATGGCGAACCTGAACCCACGATCTTTGATTTCGCAGTCTGCGCCTCGACATTACTGTCGCTTCTGGTCTAGTGGTTGTAGTAGTGCAACTGCTGATCTTGAGGCCCCGGGTTCGATTCCGAGGCGGACCAAAAACAGTTACAATTTTTCCGTCAATAAATTCTCAATAGTTGCCCGGAGTCAGGAAGTTGGCGGTGTCTCACCCCCGTGCCTCGGAAAGCACGTAAAGCCGTTGGTCCTGCGCCTGATCTCTCTCCGGTCGTGTTGATTTACCGTCCTATCGGACTATGAGAGTGAGGCAATAGAGAGGGCAACTGTGCACTATAATCCTGTCCTGCGCAGTTGGCTAGTCTTCGTTGAGGCCGGCCGCCGTGACTAAAATTCGATCTGGAGGACATATACATATATTATATAATACACTATATAAACTCATGCATGTCATCTAGATAGTTACGGCGGCGCAGACGAAGGCTACGGACTTCCATTTGGCACGATCGTCATCTTTTCAGCTTTTTTTAAAAAAACCAGCCAACATTAATATAAAGTATTTTTCTTGCAGGTATCAAGAAAATTCCGTTTACAGACCGGCATATCAGAGTCCAAGCAGATGATATGGATGGAGCGTCGACCTCCTCTAGAGGATAAACCAGCGAAGAAGAAGGAAGTAACAATAATGCCTCCTAAAATCCATTGCTCACGGTTGACTCCAAAGACGATAAACCTAGTTGGTTTACGAGGGAAGGACCTGATATTAGCACGGAGGAAGATGCCGCGACCTAAATTCTTGCCTTAATTTCGTCCAATAAATTTCTTCCGACATTCATGGTGTTTTATTTTGTCATACATATAGACCCAGTTGAATACTTAACTATGCGATTTTGTACTACCCATGTGGTTAAAGAATGGGATTGAAAATGGCGTCGCCTCCGTTCACCTCTCTCTGGCACACTGTCGCTATCTATACTCACACCCGCCGGTAAAGACTGCAAAAAAACATTGTTATGATTCTTTACGAGGTATAACCATACTGCATCTATATTATGCTTGTAGGTACGCTTTCACAGAATACTAGCCTAAAATAGTAGTTTAATGCTGCTGTGTTTCGTATGGTAAGTATAGAAAACCGGAGACCCTTTTTACTGGACTGGATGGAATACCTCGTATACCATCTTAGTCCTCAGGGGAGACAACGCATCTGCTTTTTGATTGGTAATCGAGGATAGATGTAAATGTCTATGGACCACAGCATCCACTTACCATCAGGTAGACTGTGTGCTCGTTTGTCACCCTTATATATAAAATAAATAAACATATGGTGTTTGGTGGTGATGGTTATTTTATATGGTCCTAATATGGTGGTAATTATCTAATTAACGTTGTACGTAAATTACTTGACAAAGGGTATCGTTGTCAAAAGTACTCACGTCTGTTATTAAGATGCGAATCCGTTGATCAAGGGTAACAATTAATACCGGATTTCTATATTCAACCACTTTGTTTTCTTTTCCAAATCTTTTTTTTTAAAGAATATTAGCAATTCTATAAGCATTACTAATATTCCCATTAACCACTCGTGGTAAGCTTAAATTGCTTGTGTTACGAGTGGTTCACGACAGTAGTCGAATGGCGGATTCGAACCCATGACCTTTTTGAGTTCGCGGTCCGCGCCCTGCCATTAGCCAACTGTCGCTTTAATATACATGATCTTTGTTTTGTCCATGTACTTCTTAAAACCTATCCATTGGAAGACACTATTGAGGTCATTGAGCTTCGTGCTTAGGTCCTTTAGCGATTCTGCCATAAGGACTATATCGTCGGCAAATGGAAGGTGGGTGTGATGTACTCGCCATTAATATTAGTATCGTGTTCTTTCCAGTCCAGTAGCTTGATAACGTATTCCAATGCAGGGGTGGAGAGTTTCGAGGAGATAACGTCACCCAGTCTTACACATCTCTGCAGTTAGATGGGTTTCGTACTCTTGTTCTATATATCTCGGATAGCCATCGTAGCCCTAGTGTACAAACACTTCGATATTCTGACAATCTACTTGTTATCGCCGAAAGGATTGTAGCGCAGCCCAAATTTCGGCACGATCGAAGGCTTTCTCGTATCCCTGGATTTAGCTATTTAAAAGTTAAAATTAAAGTTACAACCGATATAGTCATTGCTGAGCACAGACTACTCTTATTTCTGAGAGAGTTTAAGGGCAAGGAAATATCCACGGCACTGTCCCAATACGTGCTGGCAAACTTCACATCTTCAAAATATTTTTCCTACATTTCAGACATGAACGTTTCTTTTCGATGTATTTCTTCACCGCTGGACACGTGGTAAATCGCTTAAAATGCAGTAAAGTCACTTGAAATTATAATAAACAATTTCGTTGATGCCGGCGGGGAACGAACCCGGGTTGCTCGCGTACTATGAAATTTACAGCGAACGCCTATCCCCTGAGCAACCACGGCGTTTTATGACATTATTTTATGAGTATTACGATAAACAAAAATTGATCTAACCAGAGTAGACAGAAATGTCGTTTTAAAAGTTCTACGCGGTTTATAAGCAAATATCATTGGTGTAGATTATATGCAATTGGAAATTTTGCTATCCACTTTTGCTTATTCTCGGAATGCTATCGCTGAGCAACTTAAGCAACTTAAATATTTACCTAGCACATTAAATATTTCCTATGCTATGTTGGACACCCCTAAAGCGACCAATTGACAAAAAAGAAGAAAAAAAAGGAACAAACATTTTACCTTGCTTATCTAAAGCGCTAGAAAAAATATCGGTATTAAAATAAATACGCAAAACGCATAATCTAGATACGAATAAAATGATTTCAAACGTGCAATCTGACTTCAGATAACAGTACACCACAGCAACTGCTTTAGCCAAATTGGTGTATAGCATCTGAAATGCTCAAGAAGCAATGCTAACGCAATTCACGTTTTAAAAAATCCGGTGATATCCGGAAAACAAAAAAAATCAAACATAAGCCTTCCCTATCTACTTGCCATAGATGCCACGCTTGGCGGGCAGGTTGGACACTGCAGTTTTTTATTTGTAGTTTTTATCAGGGAGACGCTGCTGCCCATCTCCTCATTGTTCCTTGCGTTGCTTCTTACGACTCCCATGAGATGAAACGGGTTAGTGGATTTTATTACACTACCGCTCTAATTCACTCACGTCCAAAAGTCATAACTAAAGCAAGTTATTGTAAATGGGCTCACTTAAGAACAAAACCTAAATTTCTATACGCTTTATTTGCTATACTCTAAATAAGTGCCGAAAATAAAGATTTCTCATCCTTAATAATGCTTTAATCTTTATCGGAATGTGATTTAATTATTTGAACATTGTTAAAAATATAATAATAAACATGTTGATATTTTTCTTACGAACAAATTATATATAATGGCAATTATATATTTTCATACGTATACGATTTTTAGCATAATATTCGTTTAATTTATCGAGATCAGATTGAAGATTTATAGAATCAGTGTGATTTTTAATTGTAGTGTATTCTAAGTATTTTGCATATTGTAAGCATGAACCGATCTCTTATAAATAATAATCGTAGAGCATAGTGGTCCTAAGATTGAGCCTTAAGGTACACCAGATGATATTAAAGCAAAAACATAGCATTATACACCTATAACAAGTGCCCGAGAATGATCACAAAAGTATAACTACATCCATTTGAATAGATTACCACGTATTATCAGCTCATTAATTTACAAAATGTTATCATGTGATCGACACGGTCGAAGACTCTCTCTAAGTCCGTGTTAACCACATCTACCTAAGAGCCACTGTCCATACTTTTAGGACCATTTTCAGTAAAAACACCTAAGTTGGTTATTGTAAAACGCTCATTGGTGAACCTATGTTGCAGTATTAACAAATATAGAGAAAAAAAATCCGACAATGTATCATCCTTTCAAACATATTGTTTAATGCGTTAAGAATTTAAATAGAGCGGTAATTTACAGTAAATGTTAATAAACCCTTTTTATGTATTGAGGCAGTACGACCGCTTTTCCAGATTTTAGGAAAATGTTCATTGTATAAACATCTAATAAAAATTAAAAGAACTGGAGTAGTCAACGAATCCACAAGTTTAACAATGAAAATTGTTGAGATGCCATCACAAGCATCACCTTTTGTGACGTCAATACTGTAAAGAAGTTATATATTTATCTATGCCAATAAAATTAATTTTTTTATCAGGAGATTCATTATAGAGCGATCAAAACGAGTATTCACCAGCAGGCATATTAAAATTTTTGTCTTATTTTAAGCGTTTAGTGCAAAAAAATATACTGTTGATTATTCCAGTCACGTTTTCATACGTCAATTTGTTTTTGGGAGCAATATTTTTCTGTAGATTTGACGTAAGGGTAGAAACATTTTGGATTTGTTTTTGTTTTGACTAAAGCTTACAATGGATTTATAACACATAGGCTGTAGCATTTTTTTGTTTCTTTCTGAGATCAGCAAATTGTGTAATTAACTGGGTTATTATATCGCTTCCATCACCATGTTTTTTCTTACGTTTTAAAATTCGAATAGGATTTAAATGGGTACCAGTATATTTGACTATCAGTACGTGATTTTGTATGTACTTGATCATTTATAATTAAGTAAAAATATTCAATTATACATTCAATATTAGTTTCCACGTTACCAAATGAGCAGTCTTATTTATTTCGTGTTTTATTAATGATATATAGCCTGCACGAAAAACATGACACGATCAATTAATTGATACGGTCGTCAAAAGAATGCGCTGTTGTAAAGCATATCCACTTCCATTCTAATAAAATCTATAAAAGTCTTTTGCTGCATATAAGCCTCCCCTAAAGACGGATTTTGCCATAGTTGCACGTTTTTCAGAAATCATAAAACGACCGAGTAGGTATACAAAATCCAGAGTTACTGTAAGTACGTAGTTTTATCTAACGTACTCAAGCAGTTGCTTAAGCAATTTATATATATTTCTAGTTTCTTGAGCAAGCGCAACAAAAATCAGCAGCTTTATTTTGCTCTCTCACGCTAATATTATCCTTCTAGTCCAGTAGAGCTGGCCCAACCATGCTGCAGTTAATCTGAAACTGTAGGGTGGCTCTACTGACTATAGTGGGAATTTTGGGAATTCGTCGTTTCGATGTTTGACGTTGAGTTCGGTTGTATTGTGTAAATACAACAATATTGCGCCTGCTTCATGTAGTGGCGGTGTAGAATATTCCCTACTCCATATTGTCCCGAGGATGCCGTAAGAGCCGACGGAGGGAAACTGACACAGAACATGAGCAGCAACGTCTTCCTGATAACAACCGAAATATTAAAAACTGTGGCTGCCAACCCCCGTGCCAACCACGGTAACTATGAAATAATCCCCCCTATAAATTTATGGGGGAAGCCTGTGGCGACAGCACTGGACTCTTATGGACTGTAATGTTAATTGTAATGATAGCAGTATAGATTGTAAGCGAATTATAAGAACACAAAATATTAACCTTTAGAAGAACATTTCTCCAGCTTAAAGCTGACCAATCACACTCCAAAGTTCTGAGGGATATATGGAGAACAATTTAAAATACTAATATTTTTTAAGTGCTAGAGCCCGGCTGTGGATATATCATGGTTGTAACACGAATGGGACGGCTCGACAGGGGTAGGACCACGCGCTCACAGTATATTAGCGTAAAATAGCAGCTTAATGCTGCTGTGTTTCGTATGGTGAGTGTAGAGAACCAAAGACCGTTTTTACTGGATACGAGGCGTTCCATATCAGTCCCCAGGGGTGAAAACGCATCCACATTTTGATTCTTAATTGAGGATAAATGTAGATGTCTATGGGCCATAGCATCCACTAACCATCATGTGGACTGTGTACTCTTTTGTTATCCTTTTCTATAAAATAAAATATATAAATATATTAGATATATATATTCGCGGAGCTTATGTCAAACAGTAGACGGCAATATGTTAGCTAATATTAAATAACAAACGTGAAATATTAACTAATACTAATACATACTAATATTATAAATGCGAAAGTGTGTTCGTTTGTTTGTTTGTCCTTCTTTCACGTCGCAACGGAGCTTCGGCAGTGCATGATTTTTTGTATGGGGATAGATCGGTGGCTGTATAGTGACATAGGCGACTTCTTTCCGCGGAAAAACCTCTCATTCCCGTGGGAAAATAGAATATGTTGCAAAAGTTTGTCCTTCTTTCACGTCGCAACAGAACGTCGGCATGGCAAGAATTTTGGTATGGGGATAGTTCGGTGGCTGTAGAGTGATATAGGCTACTTTTTTCACCGGAAAAACATATCATTCCCGTGGGAAAATCGAATATGTTGTAAAATTAAATTCAGCTAGGTGGCGCCACCGTGATTCTACAAGACGGACGACGGTACGACGGACGAACACAGAAGGTC
>DWHP01006240.1:0-11510 GCA_018247895.1 Parnassius honrathi | reverse complement strand
TGGCTTTGAAAAGAGCCGTTTGGGTTTGCTTGAGCGAAAGAAAAAGATATTTACATACAATACAATACACGAACAAAAAACATGAACAAAGTACAAACAAACTATATACAAAATTAAACAAGGGACGCCTGGCTGATGTGAAACATCGCAATTATTTTGTTTAAGTTATATGCATAGAACAGATTACGACAGGGATTAGATATGTTATAATGAAAAGATAAAGTTTTGCAAATATTTTTACCATAAAAAATGACTATTGATTATATAATTATTCATTTTCAATTTTCGTAAAAAATGATAGTTTTAACTCTTAAGGTAATATAAATATTAAATTATTAAATAAGCCGATAGTGTGTTTGTGCCATCTAGCGTAAACTTTACGTACAACCGTGAGAATCGATCAATTTTTAACAGACACAACAAAAACAAACATAAACTTGAAATGTGAAGTGAACTTGCAAACCTATCGCCCGTACCCCCCACTCGCTAACGCACTCCTAAACAACTTCAAGGCTAAGCACGGCTTTTGATTCCATAGTAATTGCTATATAAACGTTTCGTAGTTATATTTCATTATAGAACGTTTTGCCACTGGTTAGAAAGGGAGCGATCGTCTTCTCGAAAGGCCCGTAAAAAGCCAACGCATGCGAGAGAGACGACAAAATTAACTCCTTGCGTGCATTGATTTTGACAGTCCAGTGTATTTCGAATTGAAATCAAACTGCCAAGTATTGACGTTACATATTATATGCTACGAGGTCATGCCCAGCGGAGCGCGCAGGAAATTTAAAATAGTTTTAAACAGTTTACGAGTTATTTTATTAGTTGATATTATTGATTGAGCAGTTTTATAGAGCAAGCCCGACTTCTGGGCTTCTATGGAGGTTTCGCCACTGTACCTAATATTATATATTAGAAATAATATTATGTCCTTTGGGACTTAGTACATGGAATATAGTTGAGTTTATTCACCAATAACTAATGGGTAAACTACAACTAATTCTAAATAGTGAATAGTATCGTTGTTTTGTGAGCTAAGATATTTGGTAAATATAAAATACGTAAAAATTTAAAATTACTGATGATTACTTACTTCTGTTTCTAATGCTGACGCACATGTGTTGTCACTTAGGTTTGTTAAAGAACACTGCTTGTAAGTCAAATGGTCAATGGCCCACAATGCAAGGGTGTTGGGCCAATTAGTACCCAAGTTAGACACTGTATTTAGAAGTGTCATATATGTTCCACCAACAGCAGGGTCTGACACTTTAGCAAAGAAAGCCATTACTGCGACAAACATACAGTAAAGACATGTCTGTAACGAAATGCAAAAATATCAATAAATACAAAATTTTAAATATTATTAAATAAACTATTTACTTTAAAGTATGATACTGAAGTTAAAATAATATTTTAAGCTATAACAATTTTCAAATATCATTACAATATAATAATATAAACTGCACAAATACCATTAGTGCATTTTAAGACCCTTATATATGCAAGACATATTTAAGAGCAATATATATGCAAGAAAATCGATAAATGCGTTTCTTCCCATAGGTGTTGCAAAAGACGACTACGGGAAAAGAATATTATTAGAAGAATATTAAAAGAATATTATGATTATATTAGACACAGGCAGTTGAGACAACTGATAATGTATGTATCCATTTTGTGCCCACTGCTATCGCAGTTCATAAAATGATTATCTAATCTATTTTTGAATTGGTTCACATTTTGGGCCGAGACTGCGCTCTCTGGCAGCTCATTCCACTCTGTGACCACGCGGTTACACATGAAGTGCTTGTGAGGGTTGTTGTTTGAAAAGCTGGTACATAGCATAAAAGAAACAATTGGTCAAGTTCCTCAACGTCGTAATATCGACGATAAGTGATTATCACCTCTGTGGAGTAAGATGGAATGCCTAACAACCTCTATACTCTTTAGACTAACACAGCAGTGCAAACACTGCTATTTGATGGCAAAAAATGGAACGCTTGAATCTACCCAAACGGACTCTAAGACACAAAAATGGTCCTACCACCTAGTGAATGTAACTGTGTTTGTATGCAAATGTATTCATACTATTTAGAAGCCCAATTTTACATTGTTATTTATCTTAGTAAGTACTTTTATATTTATTTTTCTTTATGGTATTTAACCATACTATTCACCACACATTAGGGTGGACTGGCAGAGAATGCCGATGGTCATTAAATCCACCCCATTTTACCTTTAACGTTAATAGAATAAAAGTTTTGAAATAAATAAGAGTTAAGTAGTTTGTTATAAATAATAGGTTTTGGTCAAAGAGTGTTAGTACATAAAATAGATACATAAACAAGGAGATTATACCTAGACCTAAAGACCAATATTTTTTGTGTACAAAATATTGGCTTTGGGTAGTATTCAAACCAACAGCTTGCAAGAAAGTAACTCCAGTACATTATCCAACAAGACGGGTTATTCCGTTTATTCACACTACGAAAGATACTCGGAAACGCGTGATAATTGGAATTCAGTTTTGTTTGTTCTTCTGACTTTTTACCCTAAGTATAGTTCAACACATCATACACTTTAATTATATTAATTAATTTATAAGAACCACAAAGCACACCAAAAAAGTTATTATGTATTGCTGTTACCGTTACTGCCTATTTATTAATGTCTACACATTACGTAGAAGGACGCAAACGAGGGTGTTTGAAATAACTTAAAAAATTATTTTAAACATCCTCGTTTTGAATAAAATTATTGCGTATTTATAAATTCTGCAATATGTGCAGGCAATTAATTACCAACACTAATTTCATTACTGAGTGCTGGTAATTTGATGAGTTAGTGAAGAACTGAGCGTTTTTTTGCAAGCATACCAAAAATGTTACGACTGGAAGTTTGTCTTTAACTTTACGTTAAATTATTTTACGACATGATTGCAATGAATCTGTAATCCTGTGAGGTAATCCTTTATTTCAGCGTTGACCTTTCAAACAAAAAGTATGAATATATTTTAATATTTTAATAATTTGTATATACCCCATCTGTGGTGGATAAATGAACACGCATTTTCGGGTATCCACCCTATGGTGGATTCTTTAGGGTGCACAAACGGAATAGCCCAACAAGACATCATGGTCATTACATCAAATACAAATTTTATTCACTACCAAATTATCACAATTTTATATTACTTTAAGTTATAATACAATATATAAATAAGTTATAATAAAACTTACCTGGTGGAAAACATAAAGACACATCAGAATAAAGAGATAAAAATATGAAGGTCCAGCATTTCCTAATAAACTGGGTGTCACAGCAACAAGTGCAGCTGCTAATGGACCAACAAGCAGACGCAGTGGGAAAGCACGTAGCCACAGCGATAACGGTGTGGGGCCTGTAGTGTACTTTGAGAGGATCTGGAAAAATTTGATTGTGTTTAAAATAATATTGCGCGCTATAATTAGCGCCCGGTATATGGCGGGTGATTATTAGCACCATCTGGTATCAAGTAGCAGAAATACGAGCATCAAGATCTTTTTAGAACTCTCCCACTAGTGCCATCTAGTATCGAATAGAAGAACTAAGCTCTCTAGAAAACTGCACGCCGTTAAGGGCCGCGACTGGGGCAGTATTGAATTGGCGATACAAGTGAAGAATTGGGAGCGAAATAAAGTGAACAAAAGTGTTGTGTGATTAATTATTAGTGTTTATTAGTTTTAATTGGTGTTCGGTAATTAAAGTGTCAATTTTGCAACTTTAAATGAAATATAATGTTAGGCCAATACACTTTTAAACACCGACATGTAGTAAAACAGATTACTAGTTTTTAAATACACTGTTACGCAATGTTTCTTTTCTTTCCTGGATTTATGCAATTTATCTCTCGTGTAGATAACTCTTTTAAACGGCTAAAACTATTCAAGCCTCACAAAAAATTTAAAAGATACCAAATCACAGTCCTGAGCCAAACGGCCAAATGATCCGGATTTCTGCATTTCTGCAGTCTAAGCCATGAAATTAGGAGAGTGGTTTTTGACTTATTCCGCAACAGGATTTGCAAACCTTAGTATTACAGTTTCCACAAGCTAGTTGCTTATAGTCTACTATAATGTAATCTTCTAGACACTGAAAACAATTTTGTGATTAGAAGGTTTTCCAAGCTTCCCATTAGAGCAGAAGGAGTGTTGAATTTATAGATGTGACCTCCCCAACTCAATATTAGTGTTCAGTGTGCTACCCATTATTCTATGGTCGCTACTAGTTCTCGCCCTAGATGTCACTGAGAAGTTGTTTCCTCTGGTCGTAGTAATAAAGTCAATATCATTTTTGATTAACCATTGCAGCCGGGTCAAGTCCACAGGCAAAACTATAGAGATCTGATACGTGCGTATGGGGGTTGTAGAGGGATGAGGGAGAGGTGGGTGTAGGAGAAGCCCCCAACCCTTCTCCTTTGCGGACATGCATAGTTTTTTAGTAATGTTTTTTGTAAAATCATAACCTCACTTTTTACACAGGAATATTGACCCAAAGTTACTTCTGCAACAAATTCGACGCTACAGGAAGTGCAGCTCTTTTGCCGTTGCGTAGCAAATTGCATGGTGCCTGTAATTTGCTACAGCGGGCGGGCGGGGTCTGCTCTCCCTCCTACAAAAACACTCTAGGGCAGACAAGACTACGAGGAGCATGCTGATTCGGTTTTAGAGCAGACTCGACCAATCTTATCTATAAAGTCAAGTTGCCCTAAACTCTGATATGATAGTGGTATATGAAACAATGTAATGTGAATTGATATAATTTTGTTTTCTGAAAAACCTCTTGACTGCTCTTCACTGCGATTAAATTTGTTGTATATGAGTTCTGTCTTCAGATGGTGTGATGGACGTCTGGGTCCGAATGATTAAATTTTTTCTCTCGGTCCTTGGTCTTTGGTCCGGATTTCTTGCTAAACGGTATCTGCAAGCCACAGATAGGGAAACAGCCAAGCGTCCTGTTAGAGGGTTGCAGGCGAGGGATTTTTTATATGATAGGTTGACAGACGAGCATACAGTTCACCTGATGGTAAGTGGCTGCTGTGGCCCATAGACATCTACATATATCCTCGATTACGAATCAAAATGTAGATGGGACGTGGGGGTTGCCTAGTTTCCCTGAAAAAGGCCATGCCGACGGAGCAAGTGACAGTCTATTCGGGCAGTTGCGATGGGCCTCTTCAGCCCTATCTGCTAGATATGCATCGAGCTCCCGATGTCGCGCTGTGAGCCAACTTTGCGTCCCTATATTCCCCCGGTAATCCTAACGCCGGAAATTCTTTTTTTTTCTAAACTAGGGCATTCCCAAAGATCCCGGCTCTATGGAGGGTGGGAAGCAGGGAAGACGAATTTTAAACACATAAAAATATGGGCAATTTAAGGCCCATTAGGAAGGAGGGAAGGTATCAGAGGTGCTTAACATGAACACCAATGAACGAGGAGGAACCGCCATTAAAACGACGGTTTCAAGGACTGTGTCATCCAGCGTAATTGGCCCCACCAAGGGGGCAATTTTCAAAACCAGTTCCAAGCCCGCGGAGCTGGAAGCAAGAAAGGAGCAAGGGATCGCGACTAGCATAACTCCTGCGGAGCCCCAGAGAACGGACAACTTATTTTCTGCTGCCTGTCAAGTGGTGAGCCGTAAGGTGAAGGGCAAGCACCCAAAAAGGTGACTTGCCGAGATGAGGGACAATCAGGTGGGTCAATCTCGACAGGCAGTGGTGCAAAGGCCAATGAATATAATAAAAAGCAGCGTAAAAAGGCCGTAGAGAATGGGCCGCGCTGGCTGCTTCTAAAAGCAGCACCAAGGAGGCTGGGCAAGCTACTTCCACAGCGATGCTTGCGCCTGGAACCAGTAGCCGCGCTGAAACTGGTAAGGACAAAAATCCAGCCCAAGTGGAAGGCGTGGCCACAGGGACCTGCTCTAAGATATCTGCCAGGAAGCAGAGAATGGCGATGCGTCCTAGTAAGAAGGTAAAGTTAGCCAAAAGGATGCTGGAAGAGTCCACTTCACCGAGAGGCGAGTACAAAAAAGTGCAAATCAAACAGCAACCAACGGCTGCATGCAAGAACGAGCTACGTTTCCGCTGCTAAAGCAGATTTTGATGCGGTCTTAACGTGTGCACGTTCAGGTCACATAACGAAGGAGGTAGCTGATGACATCCACGTGGAAATACAGAGTTAGATGATCAGCGAGGCCTGGAGTAGCCAGGATCCTGATGCGTCGAATCCAGTTTTTAGAGGCAAACCTCTTAGGTTTACACGGGAGGCGTCCTGAAGCTGTGGTGCAACGATCATAAGGCTCTGAATTGGCTGAAGGAAAACATTGCTACCCTCGACCTCAAATCCAACATCTCACTGATCGTAAAGAAACAGTCAGAGACACCACAGAGAATCAAGTCCTTATTCCTGATGCCCAGGGTGCCTGGAAAGACTCACGCGACACTCGTGACTCGTGTGCTGGCGTACCAGAACCGCTGGGTCAGGGACTGGCTGCTACTCAAAGCTGTTAAGCAAACGGACGGGTGGTTCCTCGTTGTTTCGGTGCCGGAGGATCATATCCCGACCCTAATGAAAGCCGGACGCCCCCTCGCATGTTTATGTGGGGGCGTACTAAATTTTTTGATAGTCCACCAAACAAAGAAGCAGATAAGAACCCGGAAGTCATGGATACCGGGGCCATTTTTACCGGTACAGCGGAATCACTGGATGCCAAGTCTAGTGAAAAAACGGCCTGTACAACCGAGCCGAAGTCCCCAGTGGAGATAGGGCTCAGCAACAGCTCACTGAGTGACGAAGAGGACGGCATTTTGCCATTCAATTCCGACTTGGTGGCTGAGGATGAGTCCCAAGATCCGCTAGCAGGCTTATTTTTGGGCGGGGACGGGGAGGACGCGATCAATGATGGCGTGCTCTTCATTCAGAACCAGCTTAGAACAAGCCAACCTCCACCATAGCGAAACTGCGTCAGCCAATTACCCAAGTAGTTTGAGGTTCAAAGGACGGCCATAGCCTTAATCAAGGAGCCGTGGGTTGGGGCTGGTAAAATCAAAGGCCTAAACAACTTAAAAGGTATGTTATTCTACAACTCTGAGCACGACAAGCCTAGAGCAACCTAATACTAAAGATATGTGTGCACAACCATTAAGATTTCTGTTCCAGAGACGTGTATGCCGTAGCAATATAAAATACACAGGAGGGAAGATTAGTCGTCGCCTCGGTTTACATGCCGGAGGAAGACGCTCCTCCCCGTCATGACCTAGTCAGACTGGTGAATTTCTGCGAGGACCGAACTTGAGGTTGTGATCGGGACGATCTCCAACGCGCATCATGCCCTCTGTGGAATAGAAAAACCCAATGGACAAGGTAAGGTGTTAGATGAATATCTATTTAGCACTAACCTAACCATTTTAACAGGTTCCAAAAAAACTTTCATAAACAAACGTTGTCTCACAAAATCGACCTCACACTTGCAACGAGAAAGAGGCCTCATGCTCAGACCATAGATGGATCTACTTCGTACTACGGGTCGACATCCCCGCAATATGGATAAAACATAATACCTTAATAGGCTGACGTTTTCGCTCGCGGGTTTTGAGTGGATAAATAACATAGCAGATCAGTCACTCCTAGAAGAACGGGTAGCAGCTGTTACTAAAGTCACGATGGATACCTACCATAAATCATGTCCAGAAATCACGCCCCCAAGGCATTCTTAAGTAAAGCAACCGTGGTGGGGTAAAGAACTAGATAGAAAACGTAAGGTGCCGTTTAAGTATTACGTAACGCAATTTGGGGGGAAGAGAAGGTCTTGTAAAACATTACGATGCTCTACAGGGACGGCAGGGGGGTTCGACTATCGCGTTACGTAACATTGTTTTTTTATTTAAATAAATCTAGCGAATTAAAATATCCCAAGTTGGCAATCCTTTTCGCTTGTTTTATGTGGAATTTCTCACTTGTAATGTACATTATTTATATTTGGTTCTCCCAAGTTGGTAACTCTTTTCATCTATGTTTAGTGGGGAATCCCTCGAGTGTATTATACTTACGTCATTTTTATTTTGTATTCGTTATCAGTATTCATCACTGTTTATGCAGAAGCAAATTGCTGTAGCCAGTGTTGTTAAAGTGAGTTTGTACTGTAATGTCCTCAAAAGAGGGAGATTTGCATTATCAGCTATTCATGGCCTATAAAGACTCTCACGCTGACTTGCCAGCGCAACTGTATCATAAAAGCTAACGAAATTTGGAAGACAGCTGAAGAAAAACTAAAAAATAAAGAATAGTTTATAGAACATAAATGATGTTATACGAGAGCTCAAGGTGAAGGGCACGAAGAAGAAAGCAACAATGCTTAGTAATTTTGCACAGCTAAGTTTATTACTAAAATGTAATAATATCACATATAGGTAGGTATAATATATAAACCATTATTTAACAAAGGTTTAGTGATTTTTCGGTACTTTGTGACTTTTAGGTAAAAATGGTCACTTGGGTGTTACGTAACGTTTAGGGAGGGGGAGGAGTACAGAAAAACGTTACGGCGCGTCACATGGCGGGGAGGGAGGGTCAAAAATGTTCATAACTTGCATCAACAACAAACAACAAAGCCCTAAATAGTACAATGAATACCTCAATGGATGAAGACTGACTACTATACAAGAAAGCTAAGTCTGAATACAAAAAAATATATCAGGTATCGATGCTTGACGGAGTGGCGTAAATTCTGTGGTAATATAGAAACCTGTGAACAAGTTACGGGTAAGGAAAATCTTCGCTAATTAAAACACGCCGGGATCCAACTCTCTAAAGAAAACCTACTCTAAAGATGGAAGCTACTCAACATCACCAGATGAAATCCAACACATCCTAATTGAAACGCACTTCCCAGGTTGCTGTGTAACTCAGAGGGTACGCTGGCATGAAGATACACTAACACCAACAGAAGACTGGAATTTAGCACGGAGAGTGGTAACGACGGATAAAATCCATTGGACCATTCACTGTTTCATTCCCTATAAGCGACAGGTTCTATCAGTATATTACTGGCACTCCTATAGTGAGGGGAGGGGGAGGAGGGAATAATGTCCTAATAGTCAGACTTGTTACCATAATGAGAGCATGTATGCCTCTTAAATATGTTCCTAGGGGATGGAGGGTAGTGAGTCACATTCAAACCCAAACCAGGTAAGAGCAACTATACAGACCCTAAATCCTACAGACCCATTAGCCTTACATCCTTTCTCCTAAAGACGATGGAGAGGATGTGTGAAAGGGTATTAAGGGGTTTGGCACTAATAAACTTACTGCTACACAACAAACAACTCGCCTACAGATTAAGTAAATCAAAAGAATTGGCACTTCATCAGGTAATTAACAAAGATTGAAGAGGCCATACAAAAAAAAGTAATATGTCTAGTTTCCTTCATAGATATAGAAGGTGCTTTTGACAGAACAAACTTCTCCGGCATAAAAGGTGCACTAAGTAGACATAAAGTTGAACTGGCACAATACAACAATATACACAAATGCACTGTTGGGTACGGAAAAAAGACAAATACTAAGAATTAATAGATTAGAAATGGGTAAAATAATATATACTGACCACCGGCATTATTATTTGAACTGGGACTAATGGAACTGCCAGAAGTGCTAAGTCTTCTCTTGGCACTCCAGCCTCAACTAACTTTAGCCCAGATACGGCATCGCTTGCACAGAAACCCAACTGCAAAAAAAATATTTATATGAAGTAAACGTGAAGTAAAACTGTAGTTTACTGAATTTATTTCAGTTTTAATAGTAAGGTAAAAAGTCTAGTATTAACTTATAAAAAAATATAAGATATTTTTAATAATTAAGAACCTGACCTTTGCTGTGAATAGTACTAAAGCCAATGTCTTTACTGCTGGCAACTTAACAATTGTAAATAACTGTTTATAAGCATTTACAATGTCTTTAATTCCTGTCACTTGACTTCCTTTTATGTTAACACTGTCATTTGCCTCATGCTTGAAAACAGCTACAATGGTGGTAGTTACAATAAACACCCAGCCCCAAAATAATAGAAAACTAGATAAAGTAACCAATCCAGTATCTTCAGGTACTGTCCTTATATATTTGTTGCAAAAGTATGGGGATTCAAGAGCTAGAAACAAAACATAGCCAAGGAAAAATCCAGCAGTTTGGCCTACAGTATTGCAAGTCGATGCATGGCCAACATTGCACCTGAAAGTAATATTATTCAATAATTAAATTTAGCATTCAATAAAAATTCAGCATATTTTTGTAATAAGTATTTTAACACATAAAAATAAGTTTAAAATCATTTAAATCATATTGTAACTAATAAAAAGAAACAATTATTCAAAATTACCTTTTTAACATTGTAAGTGCCCACCCATCTACAGCAATATCTTGCGTAGCAGCCAAAAAGTTAAGAAAAAGAAATGAAATAGTCAATATCATCATAGCAGGGGCCTGTTCTTCAGAGCCCAACCATTCCGTGATACTACTAGACATAATAATCATCACAATACCAATGAGATACTGAACAGGCACTAGCCAAGTCTTCCGTCTTCCAAATTCAGGCCAAAAGAGAGCATCAACTATAGGAGCCCAAAGCAATTTTACACTAAATGGCCAGTTAACAAAGCTAAATTCTGCCTGAAAGAAAATTATATTTATTTCAAAGGTAATCTAATAAAAAGGATAAAATCATGCAGATCTATGTATAAAAATGTTTTCTGTTGAGACTGCAGAATACATTATTATTTACTTGTTGTGTGTATGTAATGCCTCTGTTTTGAAGTAACATGGGTATTGCTGCAGCCAAACCTAAAGGAATGCCTTGAAGTGTATATAGAAACAACAAAACGGCAATATTTATTTCATCCCCTTTAATATTACTGCGTCCAGTATTAGATTCACCATTTTCTAGTAATACTTCCTTTTCCCCAGAACGTTTACGTTTCGTCAAAGACATCATTAAATCATATAGCGCCTGTAAATAATAAGAAAAAACTTTGAATAATACACCAATACAAAAAACACACGTCATTAAAATAGTTAATGTTTTCTTTTAGAATTTTCTTTAACCTTAATTTTTATTTTTGATGAAGACAAGTTCTAATAAAAAATTAATTATAATAATTTGGAAAACAGACAGAAAAAGTCAACTTTTATTACACATTATTTTTATGTCACAATTTAAAATTTCTACTACTTTTTGAAACAAGCGAAACTAGAGGAAAAGCACGTCAACAATTTCCATCAATTTCTGACTTTCTGTATATATTACAGAGTACCTTTGTATAAACTGAACTACATATTTATTTATCTATGAAACTGAAGTATATATTACTATACTCCGCTGTCTACGCTCTACTCTATGATTAGGGATCCGCGAAAGTATCGAGTACCTGAGTAGTATCGATACTTTTAGTTCGATACCTAGTATTTTTGAACTCGATACTT
>DWHP01006239.1:0-11511 GCA_018247895.1 Parnassius honrathi | reverse complement strand
CAATCTTGGACTTGTAATGATCTGTGGGTTCTGGTTTTATGAATATTTAGGCCTCTTTGCCCTTTGAAAAAGCGAGGCTGTGCACAATCTGTACACTGTACGAGGTGTTGTGATGCCGTCACCGCCGACCTCTCCCTTGAGGAAAGCCTATCAGCCAAAGACATGCAAATTATTTACATAGAATATATAGATATGTACAAAAATAACAAAAAAATATAGTAAAGTAATAAAATCTATACTTACAGAACTAGAGCATAAAAAATATTGTATTTACAGTACCAACACACTTATTTACATTCATATACGAACACGGAATTAGAATAAGTTAATCGTTTGAAGAAAAAGGAAATATCTTTAAATATATGTCATATAAATTCCCTTCGATCGGAAAGCACAGGCGTGACCAATAAACCACAATAAACAGTACTAGTTACTAGGTTGCCAACCAATAAGATTCTCGGCGATTAATTGTCGCCTTGGCAACAGCGGCTTTTCTGAATGATGGCTCTTTGGCGTAGTGTTTTCCAAAATTTGCAAAACAAACAAGATGCAAAAACGCAAAATCTATAGTTCACTCTGCTGTATTAATATCCGCAGTCCTCCGCTCAAACAGTAGCAGACTTGGACTGATTGTAAAGCCAAAGTCGGGGCTTATTTTACATTTTTAAATTTTATTATGTAAGAGGAGCGTAATTTATGAAACACGTCACACGTCCGTTTTCATCATAAATAATATAATATAATCTATGAATAATTTATATACTTATAGCAGATTTTATTGCAAAACAATTTTGCTATTTCGGCTTTCATTTTTTTTTAAATGTTTAAAAATCAGTCGTCACCTTCGTTATATCGCAAAAATGATCTTACTAGTAATTTGATTAAAGTAATTCAAGAGAATTTTTTTCTTAAATATCACAACTCTAGTTCCAAGTTTCGAGTACAGTGGTCAAATATTTCGATTGATGTTTCCATAAAGATGTTTAGACTGAAAAAGCCGAGTTTTATTTTGTGACATGTGCGGTAACGTTTGAATATTGTATGAAGCTATAAACCTTGACCATGGAGTGATTTAGTGGCGGATTTAGAATATACATAACCCCGTGCAGTCCCGTTCGTGTCGCAAGAAGCGACGGAGGTAATAAATCTAAGAGATGGGCAGAAGCGGTTTCCTAATAACAACTAGAAAATAAAAAAACTGCTTTTGCCAAAAGAAATATGTGAGGATATACGTATGTATGAAGATAATGTAATATATGTACAAATTTAGAGGCACTTACCCCTTTTTTTGTTAATTAGGCTTAATAAACCTCCTTAGTTGCTTCAACGTCCTGTTTAAAAGAAAATGCTTTGACTACCATTCAAAGAGCTTTAGAATTATACTACATATAAAGCCTCGTCATAATTTTCATTATTTAAGTAAACTTCTTATGTTGATGACTTCGTGTTTTAACTTAAGTATTCCCAGAAAATGAATGTTTACAAATAAATATCTAACATTTATTGTTTATTTTCCAATAATCACATTAAATTTAATTAAATAGTAAAATAAAACATAAACAATTTAAAAGTTACGGTGGCTGAAATAAAATAGTTCTATTGTTTCACTTATATTATTCGATCAAGTAATAATTTATTCTATAGATAACCTTTATCTGACGATTGAAAAATCAGCCCTTGGCCACTTCAATCAACAATGTGTTGTTGATTAAAGCTTGGCCATGTTAATTTTTTTTCAACCAGCATTGCACTTTATATAGGTACTTTATGTCCTAATTTTCCCATTCAGAGTTACAAAAGACACCAATAGCCTTAAGAATTTCTAAAATAAGTTGACCTGATTTGAACTGTTTATATTCATACGAGATAGAGCCACGCTACAGCTATATTATGGTTGTAGCAGTGGCGGATTTACCAGCAGCTATTAAGCCTGCTATAGCCTAGGACGGCAGATTTTTGGGGCGGCAAATTTGAGGCAAAATTTTTGTTATGTCTTACACAAATTAAAGAGATTTAAATTTTAAAAGGAAAGCTGAAGAAATATTACTTTTTCGTTCCTTACTCTGCCCACTCTTTAGATTTATTGGCGACTGCGGCTGCTGAATGTTGAACAGAAGCTTGTCGCTTCTTCATGCTGTTTCAAAAAATCTACATTTTTTTGTATGTTCAAAAAACGCTAGGTTAAAAATAGTGATCTAAATTCAAGAAAGGAAAAATGCTGAAGAATGTAGATCTGACACGTTGGTCAGAAATTCTTAAGACTTTGGAATCAATCAAGGATGGTATAATAATATCGAAAAGCCTGAAACGCGAAACAAAGTGACAGGAATACTTTTAAATTCAAAAAACTGAAAATGGCGGTAATGGAAAGTTAAAATGAATGTTCAAATTTAAGTCTCTACCGTAGATTCACAACTTTTTCGTGACTAAACGAGAAGATTTTGAGTATTTTGAAGAAAATGCACTGGAATTAATAAGCGTGTCAAATCGGTGTACAAAAGATATGGGGAAAACGACAACCCAAAAGGAAAAAATTTCAAACACCCGATGAAGAAATGAGAATAACTTCGAGTGATATTTTCAGGTACAACACATCTCTCTTCTTCATTGATAGACTCGTATCCGAATTAGAAAAACGACGGAACGCCTTCTTAAGATTCGATGAAACGTTTTAGTTTTTGAGTAAAATTAGTGAATTGTTGTCATCAATTCTTGCGGAAAAAGATCTTTTTCTTTAAAAAAGTGTATTCTGATAATTTAGAAACAGGTTCCGCAAAGATTTTTCTGAAAGAATTTTAGTAAACCTGATTCTGGATCATTGAAAGGTCATCTTATAGTTCCTACGAAAAGAGAATTTGCAAAACATTTATCCGAACTTTGATACAGCAGTTCGCATGATTTTATGTACACCAGCAACAAGTTATTTGGGTGAGAGAAGATTTTCTTGCTTATTACGGATAAAAAAATATCTAAAGTCTACTATAAGACAAAAAAAAGCTAAACGCCTTAGCGCTTTTGTGCATGAGTCAATTAATGAACAGGATTTCATATTTCATACTATGTAATTGATGATTTTGCTAATAAAAAGTCGCTGCAAAATGGAATTTTAAAACTTTCGTAACTAAACTTATTGAATTTCATCGTCATCATCAGCCGGATTGTTAATAAATAATTAAATATATTGTTTTTAAACTGTAAGCGCAATAAAAAATATTTAATAACGTTTTACCGAATGTAGGTAAGTAAGTAGTATGAAATCATTCCTTACCCCGCCTTATTAGTAATACATGATTGAGTTTTCATTAGCTCAGAAATATACCCAGAAACTATTTCTTGGGCAATGTTAACTAATTTTTTTATATAGAATGAGGGTGACAAACGCGCACACAGTCCACCTGATGGTAAGTGGATAATCGACCCATAGACATCTACATTTATTCTCGACTAAGAATCAAAAAGCAGATGCGTTATCACCCCTGAGGACTAAGATGGAATGCCTCGTTTCCAGTAAAAAAGGGTCTCCGGAACTCTATACTCATCATACGAAACACAGCAGTATTAAAGTTCTATTTTACGCTGATATTCTGTGAGAACGTGGTCCTTCCCTGGTCGAGCCGACCCATTCACGCTATAACAATATTATAGCTGCAGCGCAGCTCTGTCACGTATAAAAAAATTTTGGTTTGTAGAAATAATCTACGAACTGACACATCGATCCCCTAGTTCACAGTCAAAGTAACTACGGCAAAATTTTGGTGTAATTAGGAGGATAGTGCACAAGTCATAAACTTACAATTTCGTTGACAAGAATTGTAATTAATATGATTGTGAACTACGACTTGGGTATTGAATTGTAAAAGTCGGTAGGGGCGGCAAAATTTGAGCAGCCTACTGGCGGCAAATGTGTAAATCTGCCACTGGGTTGTAGCATGAATGAATCGGCTTGACCGGGGAAGTACTACGCTCTCACAGAATACCAGCGTGAAATAGCAGCTTATTGCTGCTGTGTTTCGTATGGTGAGTGTAGAGAACAGAATACCCGTTTCACTGGAATTGAGGCATTCCATCTTAGCCCTCAAGAGTGAAAACGCATCCGCACTTTGATTCTTAATCGAGGTTAGGTGTAGATATCTATGGGCCACAGAATCGACTTACCATCTGGTGGACTGTGTGCTCGTTTGTCACCCTTATCCTATAAAAAAATGAAATATAAACAGTATATTACAGCGCCACCTACCGGAGCTTTTATTTGTCAATAAGCTGTTGAGTCAATAATTTTCTTAACAATTCAAAGATGGCACGAATCCAGATATGAGACAAGTCCCATACTGTACATTTTCGGCTCATCCTTTCAAATAAATAACAAAAATCCATTCCTCTAATTATTCTTCTTTATCATCATCAGCCTTTGAAAGGCCACTGCTGAACATGGGCCTCACCTGTTGTAGGAAGGATTTGCTTTAATCGTCGCGTTTCATTGGTACTTCTAATTACCTAAGAAAAATTTACATGTAAAGCCATTCTGCAACTACTTATATTACGATTGTAGCACAAATAGGTCAGCTCGACCGCGACAGTACCGCGTTCACCCAGAATACTCGCATAAAATAGCGACTTAATGCTGTTGTGTTTCTTATGGTGAGGGCAGAGAACCAGGACACATTTTATTGGAAACGAGGCATTCGATCTTAGTAGATGTCGTAGAAGTCACGTGGGCGGTATTATATATTTTATGGAATATTACATTATCCATTATGTACATGGTAGAGTCGTGCTGCACTTATGGTTATAGCACGAATGGGTCGGCTCGACCGGGGAAGGACTACGCTGTCACAGAAAAATAGTAACTTCATGTTGCCGTGTTTGGTATGGTGAGTGTAGAGAACCCTAGATCCTTTTTACTGGAAAGAAGGTCACGATCGTCATCCCTGAGGACAAAGATGGCAACGCATCTGTATTTTGATCCTTACGGAGAATAAATTTAGATGTATGCATATGTGCTTAAGTATCCACCTACATTCATATGTACTGCGTGCTCGTGTGTCACCCTTATTACATAAAAAAACTATAGAGAAAATAGAGGAATGTATCCCTCTTAATTTAACAAAAGGAAAAGTAAATTAAATGTAAAAAGCTATGAGCAACTTTACCGTCCAATAGTATTTTCAAATTTCAGTGAAGTTGGTTTGTCTGTGTTTTACTTTACGTACACTTAAGCTCACATCTACTTTATAAAAATTCTATATTATTATGTTTGGCCCTTGAACGTGACAAACAAAATATCAGCGCCATTCCCTTTGCCGTTTGTTTTCTGATTAGAAAATACTCTCCATAAACCTCAATTAGGTACGTTATCTATCTTAGGGTACGTCATTCTTACTTCAATATAAATTAGTAGGTATTAAATTAAATTTTGAAGAAACAATTATTATAACAATTCGTAAATCACGTTTAAGAAAAGCTAAATAATATATAAACCGAACCAAAACTTACTAGAAACCAATATTTTCTCCACGTTATTATAAAAACGTAACTCAGTTGATACCGAATAGCAGCTGCGAATAAATCTTGAACTTACACCATTTTTATTTGCTTCAACACTTTTACGATTGTTATTTCCTATTTACGTAACATCTACCTTTGTTCAGGATTTAATAATACATTATGTTACGAACTAGTTTCTACCCGAGACTTGTTCTCGTATAAGTGTTCTATCGCGAATCTGTATTAGTGGACTTTGGATGTGAAGTTAGTTATTGAAAAACCACTTTACGCTCACTTTTCTTACTATTGTCAAAAAACTTTATTAGATATGGGAAAATAGAAAAATTAAAATTGAAGATCTATTAATTTCACGCAAAAAAGGTTACTCGTATATTACCTTATCCTTTAACATTTACAGTTTTGTTGTAAAATGGCGTGGAATTAAAAAAAATTAAAAACTGCTTTTGCATCAAAATTATGACAGAAATAAAATTCAAGTACCTGTTTTGTGTAAAATTAGAAACTCAAAAAGTTTTGTTTCAATTTTTTAGTATGCCTATAGTTTATGAGGTCATTATCTAAAATTTTAGATGTTTTTCACAAAAAATGTAGCTTGGATCACTCCCAGCATTGCTCTATATACCTGTTCGTGAAGTTACATCGCGATCGGTTCAGCCATTTTGGAGATCAGCCCGGGCAGATAGACAGATATACATTTTTGAAATAGTTATACATCTCAATAGCATGCAAATAAACCCTGAGCTTAATACAAGCCTTATTATATAATATATAATATATCGAATAAATATCGAAATGGCCTTATTATATAATATATAATAAGGCCATTTCGATATTGCGGACAGACATTTCAATGTATATATATATAATCGGGATCTCGGAAACGGCTCCAACGATTATCATAAAAATTAGTGTCCGGAGGGTTTCGAGGGCAATAAATCGATCTAGCTAGGATTCATATTTAGAAAATGTTGTTTTGTCCGTGTTTTTAGACAATGAAAAGTTGCTACTTCTTATATGAAGGTAAATTTTAACACTGTATTAACGATTGTAATAGCTCAAGTGTATATCGGGCTATCGCGAAATCGTAGAGCCCTGGTTCGCGTCATGTCTTCGGTCCAACTTTTTTTCCTCAAGTTCCCTTTTTTTGTGAGAAAATCTACTATTTCGAATACTTTTTAAGTATTTTTTTAAAAATACGAAAATTTAAATTTAGACTAATTGTACTCATGGTGTTTTATTCAAATAACAAGTTTAGTTTTTTCTATTATGTTCCAAAAAACACGATTTCCAAAAAAATACCGAGCAGAGCTCGGTCATCCAGGTACTATTTTATATATATTTATGTTTATTATAGTTAGTTATTTAAGTCACTACTAGTTGACTGGCCGGATTACCAGTGATGACCTATGGATCTGAGACGTAGACCATCACTGCTATCCGTATTAAGAAGCTCAATCCGCTCAGTGTGCTATAGTGAGGGCTATGCTCGGGGTTTCTTGCGTGATAAACTCAGAATTGAGGATATCCGCAGAAGAACCAGAGCGACAGACATAGCCCAACGGATTAGTAAGCGGAAGTGGCAATGGGTCGGCCATATAGTTCGATGAACCGGCAACCGATGGAGAAGAAAGGTTATCGGGTGGCAGTCTCGTACCGGCAGACGAAGTGTAGGGCGTCCCCCCACTAGATGGAGCGACGACCTGGTAAGACATGCAGGAAATCCATGGATGCAGGCAGCTCAGTACCGTGCTTTGTGGCTTTCCTTGGAGGAATGCCTATGGTCAGCAGTGGACTTGTGAAGGGCTGTAATGATAGCTGACTGGCAGAGAATGCTAACCGGCATTAAGTTCGCCCTTTGGTCAGAGCAATAGTGTTTAAATAAAAAGTAAATACATATCGATTGTGCATCATTCAATCTATCATTACAGCCTATCAAACATCCACCGCTGAATACTGGTCCTCTTCACAGTTCGCCTCATAGGGGATATTTGCATAGTTGCATGCTTAGCAGCCGGGTTGATAACCGCAGTTTTTACGTGGGATGATATCGGGTAGTGGATATTCTTACACCACTACTTCTCGGCGTTTATAATATCGATTATACGGTGGTGGAAGCAGTAAGAGAATCTACCATCCCATTATGCCCCGTGGGTATCGTAAGGGGTCTAAGTCTAAGGGTAAAGTCAAAAATAATTCACGGCCCTTGACAGATATAATTGTCTCCTATACATACTATTATATAGGGTTGATAATATTGTACATATTTAGGCTATGTAAAAAAATTGGTACCAAAGTATTTAGTTATTTTAGTCATTTAGATACGCTGTTACAAAGCGAGAATTGAGAACACAACTCACCTGATGGTAAGTGATCATCTAGCTTCGAGATAGATGAAGATGTCTATGGGCTACAGCATCCACATACCATGAGGTGGACTATGTATTTGTTTGTCACCCTTATTTTATAAAAAAAAACAGTAAAATATTTACAGTTTTTTTTTTATAAAATTCTCCTATTCTTTTTCCATAAAATCCTATTCTATAAATCAAAGACTTATAGAATAGGATGTGTTGAGACTAACAGTTAAAATCTCTTCGGTGCTAGTCAAGTTACTTTCTAAAAGCGTTAACGCAATTAGAAAACTATAAATTGAATTAAATCTACGTTAAATCATGTGACATAACAATAGTAATTTCATTATTCTAATCTAATATATAAAAAATAATATTTGTTCGTAATTTATGCGCTGCCATACCGTTTATCAGATTGTAGTAAAGCTTTGTCAACATATTGCATGCACTTCCGCGAAGGTTATAGACATAGTTGATGGTGGCGCTGTTGTAGAATCCAGATATCACCCCGACGCCGGGGCAGATTGCTAGTAATATATAAACATTTATGTTTGTTTGTTCGTATTTTATGCGCAGCCATAATGTTCATCAGATGGCGCTAAAATTTTGTCAACATATTGCTTGCACTTGCGCGAAGACGTGTACAATTAACTTACATGGCCCGTGTATCGGATAATACAGATAAATTTATTTGCAAGTTATTTATCTATGGATTTCAATAAATGTATCACCATTACTAATTAAACAATATAACTCTTCCAAATATAAAACGATTTCCACAAATATTTCTTCTGCGGCAGCAACGCGGCGAGTACAAGGTATAAACACTAGTGATTTTTAGAATTCGACAACATATGCATGTATTATACATATAAACTTTCCTCTTGAACCATACTGTCTATTGATGAAAACAGCATCAAACTCCGTTGCGTAGTTTAAAAGATCTAAGAGTACAGACGGCGGAAGCGATTTTATATTATACTATGTAGAGATTCCGGTGTGCGTGTGTTCGTAACACTTCCCCTCTTAAACGGCTTGACCGAATTTGATGAAATTTTCATAGAGCATTAAAGCGGTCAGTGGACCCGGTAGATGGCGCTGTTCATAAGAAGAAGATATAAAACATAACAAAGTTGCAGAGTGATTCCGACTGGCAAACGTTACTACCAGAGTTATATAATCGTGCTGTGCTCTCTACAGACAGCTACTTGCGAAGGTTAAATAATACCTACACCATTACAAAACAATTTTTTGCAATTTAAGCGGCCTTATAAACGTAGGTCGTACTTTATATACAGTGATAACATTGTTTGCGTATATGCAAAGCATACGGAATATATGCTCAGAGGATATCGTCTGAATAAACGATGAATTAACTAAATGAACAATTATATCTTATCTGAGATTTGTTTAACAGTGTATAACAGTAATCTTGTTGTATATAATTTCTATTACAAGCCAGTGTTTGAATACTTTTCCACCCATGTTACCAGCCTCTGGTGGGGATCCGGTTGCAAGTTATTAAAAATCCGATTTTTGGAATAAGGTTCGGTCTTTAGCTGGCATATCGGTAATAAAACTCAATAGATTGTAATTATACGATTCGTTTTCTTATTAAATATACATAAATTACAATTTATATTTAGGGCCACTAGCACAACAGCTTTCAAAAAGACGTTTTCTGCATACATTTTATAATCAAACTCTTTTAATGAGTTTGAAGTATTCACTTGCACGAACGTGTAGAACTACACACGTATAGTCGTATACATAAGTTCAGTCGGCATGTAAAGAATGCAGTCTGTATTGAAGTCCGGGCGAAGTACAATCTTGGCTCTTAAAATTACGGTCAAGACCGGATTTATTCGGTCAGATGGCTCACCCAAATCCCACCTAGTTATATTTTTTTATAGAACTAAACTGACAAACCAACTTACTATCCACCTGATGGTGAGGGGTTGCTACAGTCAATGGACATCTGTAGCTGAATTTAAACTAAGGATACAGATGCGTTATAACCTCTAATGACCGTCTGTAACACAGTCTGTAATTATGCTGGTTCATTATATCCACTAGACCGGAATACAACAGTGGAAGCACTGCTATTTAGCGGTAAATGGTTAAACGCAAAGATTTGATGTCATATTTTACACTTCCTTGCTGCACGCATTACGAACGAAGAGGTTAGTTCGAATGCGACTTTTTTTTATAGAATAAGTGTGACAAACGAGCACACAGTCCACCTGATGGTAAGTGGATACTGTGGACCATATACAACAACATTTATCTTCGATTAAGAATCAAAACGCAGACGCGTTATCATCACCCCTGAAAACTTAGATGAATTGCCTCCAGTAAAAAAGGGTATACGGATCTCCACACTCACTATACGAAACACAGCAGTTTTAAGCTGGTATTCTGTGAGAGCGTGGGCCTTTCCCGGTGGAGCCGAGTCATTCGTGTTACAACCATAATATAGCTGCAGCGTGGCTCTACCACATATATTAAAGTAGTAAGAGAGTCGCCAAGCGTCAGGTTGTTCGATGGTAGAATGGGGGAGATGGAGGAATTAAATCATATAATTCATAAAATCTTTGGCATCCGAAAGTTCAGTTAGCAGAAACTGATGCCACAATAAATCACGGTTCATTTCTTTTATGGATTCCATCATAAAAATGAAAACGTTTACTTTCGTGAATATATGAATAATAAAGATAAAAGAGGTCGCCTACAGGATTATCATTCGTACGCTTAAAGGACTTTTGTTTTAAGCTTATAATAATTTTGTAGTTACATGCTTCACAATGGTCGCTTTTTAATTCAGTTAGTGACCAATGTCTTTTAAATTAAGTAAAATGATTGACCATACCATCAAAATAACGTTTGCAACCTGTGTTTGTAACGTTAAAATTAATTCTCATAAAGATTTCTTTTTTTTTTTAATAAAAGTACATGTGAAATTGAACATAAAGTACCCATGTGATAGTAAATGGATTTCGTGGTCCATAAACACCTGCACCTATACTTGATTAAAATTAATAATCTACATGCAGATGTGTTGTCAAACCTAATGACCAAGATTTAATTTATTTATTCTTTATTGCATTCTGGTAAGGCCAATTGCCCGATTCTGGACGAAGGACCAGAAAAATGGTTGAGCCACAGACTGTCTGCTCGAATCCTGCTCGAAGGATCAGAAGATGGTGAGGCCAATTGCCTGATTCAAACCTAGCTCGTAAGAACCAGAAAATAGTCGCGCTAATGACCAGAATATGGTGCGACGATAGGGCTTTCGGGTTCGATTCCCGGGTCGGGCCTTGACCTTATTATGCTGGATTAATTTTCTTTGGTGGGCTGTATGCGTGGTTCTCTATAGGCAATGCATGAACGAAAGTGGCACGTGGCCGGGTTTGGCAATGCACTCGTTAGGACCGAATCTACTATATTAGCTGGTAAATTTAGGAGCGTGAGCTGTTGTAATGAAGGAGTGGCAACGGATGGGAACAGCTCACGCTGGGAAGAAAGGAGGTTAATTGGGCGATGGTCTTTTGGCGGCTTTTTACTCAGGCCTGAGGTTGTTTTTTTTTTTTTTTTTTTTTTTTTTTTGTGTTACTAACTAGCATACACTCCCCCTGTTTGTAGCTGGTTGCGTTTG
>DWHP01006238.1:0-11511 GCA_018247895.1 Parnassius honrathi | reverse complement strand
TGTACAATCTGCCGCAGGGTATGTATGTGGTCTATGGTACTGAAGCCTTTTCGGAAACCGGCTTGTTCGGGAGGCTGAAAGTCGTCGAGTCTGCGTGCGAGACGTTTCATAATGACTCTCGAAAACAGCGCGTAGACGCGGCTCAGAAGCTTCTTCAAGAGAGCATTGTCCCCTTTCTTGAAGAACAAGACCACCACACTTGTGCTCCATGCCTCCGGAGTAGTGCCACCATGGAGGACGGAATTGAAGAGCTTCTGAAGGACTTTAAGTCTTTCTCGTGGTGCTAGGTTTCAAAAAGTAGTGCTTGAAAAAGAACTTAAAAAAACATAATACTGGTTTTACCGGTTATTTTAATTATAGTCTGATCCGTTCCTATCATCGATCAATACATCCCCGAATATGGCCAAAGTTACCTTAACAAGTGAATATTTTGCCGTAGCTTTTTCTAAATATGTTTTTTTAACTCTAAGGTTTTGTTAACCAATTTTTAAGAATTTATTTTTGTTCTGGTTTTATTAGTGGGAATTAAGACTAAATTGATTACTTCAATATATATTATATTAGTCTTTATTATCTATGTAGTGGTGGTGTAAGAATATAGGATATTATCGTCCCGTAAACGTTGCAAGAGACGACAGAGGGAAAACAAAACAGAATACAGGGAGCGGCAACATTCTGATAACAGTTCATAATAATAAAAATTGTAGTTGCGAGCGCTGCTGCCAAGCGTGGCAACTATGGCAAAATTGCAAGGCATATGTTAAGCAATGAACCTATATAGGCCGTATTGAAATTTACCTTGATTTTTCAAGCTGTCATACAGCGCAAAATAACTGTACTTCACACTACATAGCAATCTTTTTTTGGTTTTCGTTGATAATGGGTCTAAAGACCCGTAATACTTTTTAATGATTACGCAAATGATGCACTTTTTCTATAGGATAGGGTGACAAACGAGCACAAAGTTCATCTGACGGTAAGTAGTTGTTGTGGCCTATAGGCATCTACATTTCTATCCACGATTACGAATCAAAATGCAAACGCGTTGTAACTTGTGAGGACTAAGACCTCCTCGATTCCAGTAAAAATGGTCTCCGGTTCTCTACACTCATACTCGGTTCACTATACGAAACACAGCATCATTAAGCTACTATTTTACGCTGGTATAAAACACAGTAGGACATTTTGATTGCATTGTAGAGCTAGCCATGTTTTTTTTTTTATAGAATAAGGGTGACAAACGAGCATAAAGACCGCTTGATGGTAAGTAAATACTGTGGCCTCTAAACATTTATCCTTGATTGAGAACAAAATGCAAATGCATTGTCACTTCTGAGAACTAAAATCGAGTTCCTCGTTCCCAGTATATAGTGTCTTCGATTCGCTACACTCATCATACGACACAACAGCATTTAGCTGATATTTCACACTAGTATTCTGTGAGAGCCAGGTCCCCTCCCGGTCAAATCGACCATATTCTTTTTTTACCATATTCATGATTCATTCTAAAACAATAATATAACTGCAGCATAGGTCTACCGGGTGGAAAAACGTAGCGAATTATAAACGTTAATCTTGTATTAAATGCGATATAATCAGTTATATTTAGTAAAGGCAGTATTGAAACGAAGCTTGATAAAAAAAGGTTAAATTGTAATAGAAGTATATCGATGTCTATACCTGCATCTATCGATTGTTATTTGGCAAGGCGCCGCCGAGTTCAAGATCGATGCGTTATTCGTTGCATTGCCAAGGTCGCGCCTAGCTCTAGAATTATTCAATGTATGCAGTGACGTACCTGTTTATGAGCTGCGATACATTTTTCGGCAGCTTCATGCGACATATTTCAAAGGATTATTTATTATACCATCTTCGACGTCGTCACCACTAATCAACAGGTAGGCTAGTGAACAAGTTGTAGCTAATGGGAAAAATGTAATTCAAAGTTTTTTTTTTACAATTATCATAATTTTTGGAAGTAACAGTATCCACATGCTGATTGATCTACAGAAACCGCAATCGGCGTACTTGGCGGTGTCACAATCAGGCTTAGGCAGGAACGCGGGTGTACGTTGTGTACGCGGTGTGTGCTGGAACGCGTCGTTCCTGTCTACGGGTGCGACGCGCCCCATTCGTAATCCTAACAGTGTTTGTCCCATTTAGTGTGGGTGTAGTGTTATTGGGTGATGTGCCTGTGACGCTTGGGTCGACTGGATCGAGCGGTAGCGGTGGTTAATACATTTCGCGGTCTGCGAAGATAGAGCGCGATGTTTGCTATCGGAATCTCAGTTCGTTCGTGACCACTGTGGAAAATATCCTCCATAAGAAGCAATCTATAGAGAGGCCCATGTTCAGCAGTGGACTTTGCGAGTATTCTACGAGACGACTGAATTTGGCATAGTTATACAAAATGGCTACTTATATCCAGATGTGCGGTAAATTTTTTAGTTCATCAACTTAAAATTAGTAACATATTTAATTCATTTTTCTATTTGAAAAAATAACCGATGTATGGGTAAGAGACGACTAGGAAAATTTCCAAATAGAATCACTGGCTGACCTATAGATGGCGGTTTAATAATCTTATAAAACACACAGACCAACGCCACGAACAGCATCACAGATGGGAGGCAAGTACTGCGATTGGTAACCTACTAAGAGTTTCAGTTGAGGCTAATCTGACTCTCTACAGTTAGGAAACTCATGTTCGTCTGAGGGCTTTTATGGCTGATGAAGAAGAATGAATATACAACCATAAGAAGTAATTGACTTTCGGTTTTGTTTTAAGCTAAAAGTTAGCAAGAATCTCTGCTACACTCACGACATCGTTTTACACAAATCTGCAATCTTGTGTAAAACGAAGTTTTTTTGAAGTCGGAGCCTCGCGTGCCATATGCTATTGGAGATATTCTAGATGCATTGGCTTTGAAGTTGTTTATTGTTTATTGTTCACAAAGGCATGAGAAGGTAATGATACTAAAATAGATCCATTTGCAAATGGAATAGGGTTTCAAACTCAAGAAAACCTTAGAAATAAAAGTTAATTTATTCAAGACTTCATTCATACGTTTGCCATTAATTTTAGATGTCTTTAGGCGTTTTTCCAAAAAAAAGAGTCACACATAACACTGAATTATATCAATCGAAAGTTAATCGACCAAGAGAATCGATGTCCAATGGGTCGGTCGTACGCAAATCCGCTAATATCTAGGCTAGATAATGTCTAAAATTACCTCACACCGGTTTGTTAGGTAACTCGTCTCGAAGCTGATATAACTCGATTATAGCCGTAGCTCAAGACCCTGTTGCTTGGTTTGCGATAATTAGCCGATGTTTGATTTAAGTTATTAAGTTGTAAATAGAATATAATAAATTACAATTGTGATCAGTGCCGGATTAAGACTACTTGATATCTTAAGCAATCGACGTCTATGGGCTCACCTATTCACTAGTAGCAATATCGGTCTTTAAAAATTAACGTATTCATAACATAGAGATAGATCTTTACGTAGTTTTCTGAAACTATGTAAAAAGGGATAATAAACTATGCACCAAAACATTTCATTTTTTAGTAATACCTGTGACTTTTCCAGACAGCGATCGTGATTTCTTTTTAACTCTATTGAATCGCGATCAATAGAGTTAAACTTTAATTTTTTTAGCTTATCTATCTTTGCCTCGGTATAGCAACACGCTCCGATCCGCCGGTGTCCTGTGTTGCCCTGTGTCTGATTCTATCTTTGCATAAAATAAAATTGAAATGTCATTTTTGAATATCGAAGTAACTGCCGTCTATTAAATTTTATATTTAAGTTTGTTTTTGAAAACATTTTCGCATATAATATGATGATATATCGAAATCCACCATTCTCAATGAAGTAGCGCATCGGACTGTATACCACTCTTAAATTAATTATAAAAAATAATCCTAATACAAAAAATAGTATAAATGCCAGCGTAGGGGTTCGTAATAACGCCTTTTAAAATTATAGTAAGGAAAGTATTATTAACTTTCGGTCAGGTTTACTTGTATTGTTAAAAAAGAAACAAAGGAAATACATTATTCAAGAAGTTTAATACAGTGGGAAAATATTTCGTTTAAAATATAACCACGTACGAAAAATGCAGATACAGGGTTCTTAAACTCATCCGTCGAGTAAACACCTCCGCATGAAGCGGGACACCTTATCTCATTAAAGTGACACCGAGATTGGCCTAAATTAGCAAATTACTGTCGCCTACTCAACCACTACGGTTTTGAGACCTTACATTAAAAGGGAGCAAAGTAAGGTTGCCGGCGATATAGTTGAAAAGTATTCTAAAATAAAATTGATTCTTGAATAAAAGTTATTTCGATTTATTTTATAGAAGAGGGGGCTAACAAGGATACGGTTCACCCGATGTTAAGTAACTACCGCCGCCCATGAACGTCCGCAACACCAGGGGAATTGCAGGTGCGTTGCCAGCCCTTTAGAAAGGAGTAAGCTCTTTTTTCGAAGGTCCCCAGGTTGTATCGGTCCGGAAAAATCGCCGGAGGTAAACTATTACACAGAGAGGTCGTACGCGGAAGAAAACTATAGAGGTCGTACGCGGAAGAAAACTAACATTCTTTGGCAAAAGTCATTTTTGAAATCAAATTTTAAGATTAATTTATTCTCGCAAATATTAAAGAACGGCATTAATTTTAAAGGACTCGTAGTAATATGTTATCTTCAGTAACATAATCAATGTAAAAACTTAGAAGCACTTTGAAAATATACTTATATAAGTATTATGGTGATGACATTGATTGCGCAAATGATGTAAGCAAAAAAGTTTGCTTTGCCAAAGTTTCTCCTCTTTAACTAAGTTGCTTCGCTTTAGTCTACTAAGAACTCAATTCTGTCACTTTATTCAAGTTCGTATATTCAAACATACAATCTAAAAAAAGAAAGAAATTTTAACCGTCTAATTTAATCTAAAATTTGTTAGCTAACGATCCTTCCATGATTTTAATAATTGGTTGGTAACCACATTTTTTGAAGTAAAACTTTTCTACACACGCTTGACTTGGGGAGTAAGCTGGCGAACGCGTGACAAAGCGTTACGAAAAGTGTGATCGGGCGAGGCAAACGGAAGTTGAGTGAGGGATATAAGAGAGAGCAGTGCGCGCGCACATTTTCTTTCTGTCTTTCTCTCGTAGCCAGTTATTTTTGGTATTTTTATTTCGTTTTGAACAATTTTATGAATTAATTTTTATTGCCCATGTCATGTTTATGTTTGCCTATGTTTTACACGTTTTACAACACTCATACGAGTCTCTTACGCCGTAACTACTTACGTGGTAGACTCATAAGGCCTACAGTGAATTAT
This sequence comes from Parnassius honrathi, assembly GCA_018247895.1. Classification (NCBI taxonomy): domain Eukaryota; kingdom Metazoa; phylum Arthropoda; class Insecta; order Lepidoptera; family Papilionidae; genus Parnassius; species Parnassius honrathi. The sequence continues at coordinate 6,159 of DWHP01006238.1, read as the reverse complement.
GCCCGTCAGTAAATAGCAACAGAGTCCTAAAATACTAAATACCTTTTCTTAAAGTTTTTTTTAATGATAATTTAAATGTTTCTTTCTTTATCGCTAATTATTCATAACTTCAAATTTCTCCGCTCCGTTCTATAGTCATAATAATACAACTTATTTTAAAACCAACACCGGATATTTTGGAAGCTTGCCCAACTCATGATTTTGTATTCCAACCTCGAGTATTCCCTGCGTGTGACTGCAGTTGTTCTTTTTTAATCTTAAATTCATTGTTTTTCATGAAACAAGATAGGTCATCTTCTTTGGTTATATAGTCGTACTAAAATGAAAAAAGCATTCTTCAATGCGATCTTTGTTTATTTTGCGGTCAAAGTATTTTTATTTGTTATATGTATTGTAACAATGATGTCGAAAAATATTTATATTTGATTATGAAGAAAGATTCCCTCTAAAAATGCAGGAGTGTACAGGATTGATTGTGAATGTGGCCTCCCTTACATAGGACAAACAAAAAGATCCATAAAATCCGCGTAAATGAACATATAGCTGACGTGAAGAACCGACGCTCAGGTAAGTTTGCAACATGTCAATATGTAAAGGATCGTCCCAACCATGTCACCAGATCTGATAGTCTGCAAATCATCACGAAAACATCAATAAGATGATGTTTACGAGGCTATTAAAATAAAAAAAAACATCCTAATTTAATTAGAGAAGATGGATGGGTGCTATCATCTGCTCGAGAAAATTGAATCTAACCCAAAGCATACCACTGCAAAACTTTTGATACTAGAAGCTCGTTCTGCGAAGATTGGACCAAAAATTAATATTTGAAAGTTGTAGCCGTTCTTAACTAGGACATCAGGACGTCAAACATCTTAGTCCTCCTGTGACCATGGAAGCACCCAAACCGACAAGGAATATTTAAAAAAAATTAAATGCGATAAAATTCGTATAATTAAATTAATTTAATATCAAGGAAGAGTTTACTACTTAATACGTACGGCCGTACTTAACGTATAAGGTGTAGGTACTTACTTTAATGACCTCTTTATGTATTGGATTTTATTACGTAGTAGAACCATGCTGTAGTTATAGTATGTCGTAGCACGAATGAGTCGGCTATACTATATAATATTATACTATATAGTATAAATAATACGAGCGTAAAATGGCAGCTTTATTGTTAGTGTTTCGTATCGTAAAAGTAGAGAACCAGATACTGGTAACGAGGCATTGTATCAAAATCCTCAGGGGTAAAATTTTAATTCATAATTGAGAATAGAAATGATTTCTGTGGACAGCTAGCATTATTGTTGATTATGTGCCCATTTATCACTCTATTCTATATAAAAAAACTAACTTTAAAAAAGGTATTCTCTTGAACATGCCGGTTTTCTCAATCTGAATTCTTTCTCACTGAGCATGTACGAGTAGTAACTAGCCGTTTGGACGGGAATCGAACCCAAGTTTCTTTCGACTTTAATTACATTTACGACTAGCGGATACCCTCCGAGCTACCATAGTAACATACTTAGTATTATATAGTTTAATTGTTTAATTGTACCTAAAGAAGTTTATGGTTACGTTTATTTCTATAAAAGTAACGGAACAAATCATACTAATGTTGACTCATATTTAAATTAATTTTACTGTGTGAAATAATTTGAGAAATAGTTTTATTGCGGTGTAAGAACATTCACTGCCCCGTATCATCCCGTGGGTGTCGTAAGAGGCGACAGAGAGAATCAAATAAAGAGAAGAGAGAGAAAAGAAGAGAAGAGAAAAAAAATTAAAATTAAAAAAAGAAAAAAGGAGATGGGCAAGCGCCTCTTGTTAAGCGTGGTTACTATGGCAAATGTCCCCTCTGTGAGGCAATCTATGGGGGAGTCTTATGTTCATCAGTAACCTATAACGGTAACGGTGTATTTAAATTTAAATAAATCTACACATTGTATTATATAATTAACCGTTACTCTAAGCGGTTATTTTTAAATGTGATTAAATCGCATTGTTTTCGCACGAACAACCCTGCGCACTATTTAGTTTATGTTACATCTTTCACGTTTCTGTTTAAGGCGTCTCGCAAACATGGCTTCTAACCGCGGCTGTGAACATAATTAGTAAATGGTGAAACACAAATAACGACTTGCAGTGTGATAATAGCGTAAGCTAATCCGTCACTTAGGCGTTTTATTTGGTATTTTAAATACCAAAAAAATTAAGTTCCGAATAATGATATACTTACGTACTCAAAAGTTTAGACCCATTAATCTTGTACTGTATTTGATGATATGTTTGCCAAATATGACGATTAAACTTTGATGCCTTGCTAAAGCCTTAATAATTTTGTGTTTCTACGTAGTAGAGACATGCTACAGCTATATTATGGTTTAGTACGAATAGGTCAGCTCGACTGGGAACCCCACTGGTAAACTTTTTACTCATATTGTTGAACAAGCAAGACTCGCAAGTTTGTTGATTGAATTTAAAATTATTAAGAACTGGAAGTTTATTAAGAAATAAGAAATTAGGTCTATGTCTTTGGCTATGGTATGGGCATTAAAATATTTAGAGTAGAATTATTTGACATATTTAGGCTACTGTCCTTTTAAAGCTTAAACGCGCGTCTATGCATAGCCTTATCGCACGTTATAAAATCGATAAAGCATTTGATGACTCACTAGGAAAACAGTTTTATTGCAGCACAACGATTTTTTTTATCGTGGTACAATAAAAATTAAACGACAACGTACCATTCGAGTCCGACGGTTCACCTACATTCGTAATACGATTCGGTATTTTTAGAGCATCGCTAACGGAAAAAAATAATCTTTTCAAAGAGTATAATTACATCTTTGTAACGTTTCGATCATAGCTGATAATAGTGTCATATTTAGAGACGCGATAGATTCTCTGAGCAGATTTGATTTTTGACTTAGCGACTGTATTTTACTTACTAGCCATACACAAAATGTTCGCGGACGATAACCGCTCCCACTTCTGTCGACAGCAAAGTTTACTTACTTGAATAGAAGCTCAGAAGCGGCATCAGAGGCGGCTGGACCGAGCCAATTGCGCAAATATACTCTGAGCCGTGGTAACTCAGATGCTTAGCGCTTGCTATTAATTTCACAATACGCGAGTAAGCCGTGTTGAATTCCCGACGGCACCAATGAATTTGTGCTCAGCCGTGAAGGAAAACATCTAGAAGAAACCTGCATATTTGAGAAATAACAAAAATAAAAATATTTGGAAGACAACACGCACTGGAGCAGCGAGGCGGACACTTCCTTGCTCTAAAACCCTCACAGAAATTAGAGGAGCCTGTGCCCAACCGTGGGACGTATATAGGCTTGTAACTTTAACTTCAAGTCTCTGAAAGATAACTACACATTTGTGTCATTTGCTGTAGAGCTATCGGCTCGTGAGGTCAACGCAGTCCGAAGCATCTAAAAGAACCATTTCGGCACTTGGTTTCGTCAGTTGTGATAAGAGGGCAGATTATTTTCTCGCTCAAAGGCTAAGTATTGCCATTCAACGAGAAACGTAGTGAGGGTGTTTGGCAGTATACCGTGGGGAGTAGGACTGTATGAAACTATTTTTTCTAATTATTATAATAATAAATATTGTGTATATTCAATGGTTATTGCTTATAGAAAACTATAATATAACGACTTGACATATCTCGACGTAAAATCTGCGAAGCGTAACGTATGTGCCTATGGGTACAAGTCTTCGAAAGAAAAAAAATTAGATAGAAGTCCGCCGCTAGATGTCTTCGAAATATTATATATAATATTTCTCAGATATGCAAGTTTCCATAGCCTGTTTCCTTCATCGTTCTAGTGGTAAATGAGCGTTTAAAATTGCGTTTAATAAAATATTTGATGACGGTAGGGACCGAACCTAACCCAGATTAATTGATTTACCACGGGCGTACGTAAATGAGCAACTAAAATTACGATTAATAATTTCGTTTATGCCGGCGGGAACCAAACCCGGCAAGCTCGCGTGCTGTGGAAATTACAGCGTATGCTTAATCTTTCCTACCACGGCTTTGTGTCGGTGTTTTTCATAGACTTTTGTAAGTTTTTTAGTCAACATACTTCGACCTTTTTTTAAAATTGTACTTAGGTTTTAGTGAACATTAATTTTAATTAGTTATTAATGTAATTTTATTCAAGTCAAAACAGTTCATTACAATACGTTAAACAAGTGCGTAGTTACTGAATATAAGGCATTTCGATTTTTCTGTTGAATTAAACAGATATGCATATGCATGAGAGTTAACGCTAAGACGTAGGAGCTCAGCGAACTTCTTAATTTTATTCTATTCATGCAAACTAGATTCGATTCCTGCCAGCCTCTAATCGTACTAAATTGTTTATTATACCAAAAGTACTGCCGTACAGTGCTGAATTTTGACGTGTAGGTTGTAACACGAATGGGTTGGCTAGACCAGAGAAAAACCACGCTCTCACAAAACACCAGCATGAACAGCAAATGAATGCTGCTGTGTTTTATATGGTAAGTGTAGAGAACCGGATACCCTTTCCGTAGTAGCTCCTGGTCTTGACTATTCATTTTTTAACGCACTTAAAAGAAAAGCTCAGAGGCTAAGCTTTCGCTGTAAATTTTTCAGTACGCGAGCAGCCCGGTGTTTGATCCACGCCGGCACCAATGAAGTTGTTAATTGCAAATTTAAATGCTGATTTACCACGTACTCGGGGGTGAAAAAAAACATCGTAAGGGAACCTGCATGTCCTTGAACACGCATTGGGGCAGCGTTTCGTACATTTTCTTGTCCTAAAACCATCTCAAATATGAGAGGACGCATATGCCTCGCTATGGAACGTACATAAACTTGTAACTTTAACTAACTTTAATCAAACTTAGTTGACGCGATCATTAAACTCTTCAGACAACTCTACATTTTTAAACCTATAGAAAAAAAGATTAAAACATGTCTATAAATACAACGCATTTGTTTGGTAGTTAGCACAATAGCCTTAACGCGTTTTTTCTTTTGAAATCAAGAACCGATTCAAAAGGAAGTACGGCACAAGAAATTACGGACCTGTTATATTAATGGCTCGTAATGCTTGGCTGAGGGGTCTATGACTCACCAAACTGTGGTTAACCTAATCGCCAGTTCGGTTATTATGATTTAGTTATGGGACCACACAAATACAGTTCCTATGAATATGACTTGACGATCTCTTTATCACTCCCGGACAGATTATTCCTTTGACTGATAGATTTTTTCAATCAGGATCAGATATATTTACTATTTGCATTTTTTATAGAATAAGGGTGATAAACAAACAAACAGTCTATCTGATGGTAAGTGGATGCTGTAGTCTTCACCATACAAAACACAGCAGTATTAAGCTGCTATTTTGCGCTGGTATTCCATTCGTGCCACAGCCATAATATAGCTGCAGCGTGGCTATATTATGGTTGTAATAATGGCCATATATGTATGGTTAAGATTAATATTATAATAATATGGTAATCTCCCACCCAATATTATCTCGTGGGCATCGTTAAAGGCAACAGAGGGAAATAGAAAACAGAAGATGGGCAGCAGCATCTTATCAGATAGCACCGAAAAATAATTAAAAACTGTGGCAGCCAAATTACGTAGCAAGTGTGGCAACCATAGATAATATACTATATAGGGCAGTGGCAATTAACGCAAATATCTCCTAATGAGTCAACTATTTACCGTGTTGTGGCGGTGTAAGAACATCCACAACCCCATATCGTCCCTTGAGTATCGTAAGAAATAATAGATATATTAGTGGTATAGCTGTAGCTCGACTGGGGAAGGGCCACGCTCTCACAGAATATCAGTGTAAAATTACTATTTAATAAGTTTAATCTACTGCTTATCGTATACCCTTTTTACTGGAAACAAGGCATTCTATCTTAGTCCTCACGGGTGACAACGCATCTGCATTTTAATTCGTAATCGAGGATGCAGATGTCTATGGGCCACAGCAACCACTTACCATCAGATGAACTGCGTGCTCGCTTGTCACCCTGTCCTATACAAAAAAACAAACCAGGAGATAGGCAGCAGCGTTTTACTAACATCTCTCCTACATAGGACAAACTAAAAGATCTATAAAAACCCGCGTGAAGGAACATATAGCT
>DWHP01006237.1:0-11511 GCA_018247895.1 Parnassius honrathi | reverse complement strand
ATATACGGAGACCTTTGTCAAGTAGACGGTTTACGAGCCAATGAGGAAAGGAAGCCACGTAGTAGCAGCATAATATGAGAATCCACTGCTCCACATCCTCTCATATGTCGTAAGACGCAGCAGAGGTACATGAAAGAGGAAACGAGTAGCATCATCTTCCTGATAACTACTTAAAAATAATGAAAAACTCATATGTAATTAAACTAAAAATAACGGAAAGATCATCCAACTATGGCCAAATACTATAAAGCAATTTTATATTAGGCAATCTATGGAGAAAGCCTGTCGTTCAGCGGTGAATTTTTAAAGGCAGTAATGACATTTATGTGGTATAAAAAGAAAACTCAACCTATAAGATAATTCGATGTTTTACCGATAATATCACAACAAAATTTCAACAAACTCTTTCACATGCACGTAATTTATTTTGCTTTTATTTTTTATTTTATTTTTTTATGAAATAGGAATATAAGCAAACACACAATTAATCTGATAGTAAGTGGATGCTGGAACCCATAGATACATCTATCCTCGATTAAGAATCAAAATGCATATGCGTTGTCACCCTGTCAACCCAGACTTGTCACTATGAAAGAATGCCTCATTCCCATTAAAAGGGGTCTACGGTGCTTTGCAGTCACCAATATAAAACACAGTATATAATTTTTTATATATTGAATTTAAGTTTAAAATTTGGCTACTCATTTAAAAAAAAACTCTGTATATTTGCAACGCCTATCAGAAATGCGCATTTTTTAATTAGTTTGGGTTGTCTTCAGGAAGATGCTTGTCTTGTCTTGTGTTGTGAATTTTCTTTCCTCTGTCGTATCGCCTGTCACGACATCCTTTGAATGCTATAGAGAACATGAAACCTATCTTAATACATCTCTAGCGGTCACACACACACAAGTATAATTTTTAGACACAGTAGTAAAAATTTATACTCGCATGTGAAATATTTCACTATAGAAAGTACCTACTTTACGAAACCCAACGGCGATGGCGGAGAATACTGAGTAAACAGACTGACTTTATGTTAGGGGACGACGAGGGGTTGGACTGTAAAGTTCTAGTGAATATTGCTCCCCGTAGACATTTACAAAATATCTTGTAATAATACATTCTAACTTAAGGTTCAAAATAGTATCCGTGTTAGATTCACAACGCCTACAGATGAAAACCAATTCAGTGACATCGTATTTGGGAAATTGTTAAAACTTTTACATTCGAGACTATTTTCAGATAAAATGTTAGGAAAAGGAAAGAGTATATACGTCCTTAGACATATAATAATGACGTCTTATTCTACAATGAAAAGTGAGAAGTTTGTATTTTAATTAGATTAGAATATAGAATATTGCAAGATCAGACGAAACGTGATCATCATTTGGCGTGGCCAATCACAGCCGTTAGTTTTTAGAGGAGCCCTTGTTGTCTTCTTCTCACAAATCAATCAAACTACTGCTAATAAATAATGTGAGCTATACTAATACACAACGTAAACATCGTACCCAGATAGTTTAATTAGTTGATCAATTATTAGACGAGCAGTCATTTAGTTGTACGCCGATTTTCAAACAAATGTTTAAAATAAACCAAAGCCAAATCGCTTAACGCAAGCATCGTTGGAATGGAAAAACTTACATCAGCTGACATCATCTAGTGAAATACCGTTATCGCTGCAGAAAAAGAAACTAAAAGTAAAGGAAGAGGTGACAGTCCAATTACAGTCTTTGTTTAAAGTTGTTACAAAAGTGCATTGAATGAAACATAAAAGGAATGATACGTCGCAAAAAGTGGTCCAAGAAAACTACGTCTAATTGTCGTACTATGTACGCGAGTTGCCATCGGTTCTCCGCTTAGTGAGCGTGTTGACGTCATACAGATATCTCACTCGCACTGCGGTCAAGCGTAATATCTTACTTTTATTTTCTTAATCTATATGGATTAGTTTGTGTTCTTAGTACACGCAATCCAGTTAAATAATGTTCGGGCATTGTACAATATCATTCTTTTGTTTACATCAATGTGGCGGTCGGAGTTGCTGCAGTAGTCACTGCTTACCAGTTGTCATTCTATTATTTAAAAAAAAATTGTTAGTATTTCCTAAAGTCGATTTTTACGGCTTCTCCGACAGGATATGGTTCCTCTTACTTACGACTGCTAAATTAAAACGCCAAGACTATAAAGAAAAGCTGCTATCGTAAAGCTGCGCCAGGAAATGACTTGTACTTCGGTTACTAATGAATTTCACCCAAGGATCCTTTTTTAAAGTGTCCTTTCCTAAAACTCGCCTCATAGTAAGTGTTCTTTTTATCATGTAGTGGTGACGTAAGAAAATCCGTCACTTTTTTCTTTACGTGCTATCGCTACACTGCAGCTATATTGTGGCAGTAGAACCAATTGCACAGAATATTAGCGCTAAGTAGTAGCTTAACGCTGCTGTGTTGTTTATGGTGAATGTAAAGAACCAATGATTCAACAACATGATCAAAGACACATATGTCCTTAGTATTTAAGAATTGTAAAATTCCGAGGAAAAATAATCCTTGCAATTAGGTTCGCATTAGGTTTTACACGAGGTATGGTGTGGATTGAATAAAACACGTTTTCTCTGTGTTTCGTAATAAAAATGTACTTTTCCTGTTTTTCTCCGACCGTATAACCAACTGCGCATAATTTAACCAAATTTTTTGCTAAAAGAGACGAAATAAACGAAAAAAGTTCGCTTTCATCTTGTATGTTGCGAAAACTCCTCTCGTAACCTCTTGAAAATCGTCTGTTTGTAAAATATCGTTTTTGTTTTTCATCCACTTTGTTAAATTAAATTGGTAAAGAGGTAAACATTACGTATTTTGTACGGTTGACGGTTCGACAAAATATGAGACAGACTTCAATATGACGACTAGACGGCAACTGTTCAATAATGTCTCAGTGATCGCAAAGGTGAAAATTGACAGCGATCACCCAATGGTGAGAGGGACACTAAACCTAAATATTAAGTTGGAGAGGTTACGTCTAATGAAGTCAACGCTTCGTCTCCCTCGTTCTCTAATCCAAAGCCCCGAAAACTTTCAGCTTGAGCTACAAAATCGTTTTCAGTGCCAAGAAGACTGCAATGCAGGGGACGATATGAATGACAAGCTCGTGGATACTGTCCATGCGGTCGGAGTTAAGTTCTGTAAGACCCATCGCAAAGGTTTTAGCACCATAGACCACATACACACCCTTCAGAAAATTGTACAGTAGAACGAAGAATGCAGTCTGCCACTTTGTCCTGCATATGTGTACTATGAGAAAGCCTTTGATTCCATCGAAATTTGGGTGGTGCTGCAGTGCCTTCAGCGGTACCAAGTTGATTGTCGGTCGAGGTACTGGAGTGTTTGTACAGTAGGGCTACGATGGCTATCCGAGTACAGAACCAGAGTACGAAGGCTATCCAATTGCAGAGAGGTGTAAGACAGGGTGACGTTATATCCCCGAAACTCTTCACCGCATTATTGGCGAGTACATCACTCACCTTCGATTTTCCTAAGATATAGTCCTTTCGGCGTAAGCCAATTTGGAATTGGACTATACCGTCGGTCGATAGCGATTATTCGCTGGAGGACCTAAGCACTATGCTCAATGAACTCAATAATTCCTCCCAACGGATAGGTCTTAGTATGAACATGGACAAAACAAATATTATGTGTAACGTCCATGTAACACCTATGCCGGTAGTTGTTGGATGCATTAAGCACGAAGTAGTTGACAGGTATGTTTACCTGGGACAAATAGTTCGACTAGAAAAGTCCAACTGCGATCGAGAGATCAATCGATGAATTCAATTCGGCTGGGCAACGTTCGGGAGATTACGACACATCTTCTCGTCGGGTTTACCTCAAAACTTAAAAACGAGATCATACAACCAGTACGTGTTGCCAGTGATGACTTACGGCTCTGAGACTTGGTCCTTTACTGATCACCCGATGCGGAAACTCAGGGCCGCTCAGCTATGGAGAGTCTATGCTCGGGATTTCTCTGCGTGATAAACTTAGAAATGAGGATACGTACGATCGTACGATGTCGTCTGCGAGGGCTTCTTAGGCCCTGCAGGTCTCGGGCCTCGGGGTATGCCCCCATTGCCCGGATTTTAATCACGGCTCACGACTATGGGCCATTCCTGGAAGAGATTTTTCCGTAATCGATTAAGTTATAGTAATAAAAAGAGGTTGTCTGTTAAAAAGTCGGGTTGGCCTTTCTGCGGCATTGCGGGTTTAACTCGACTCTCTAGTCTGTATAGAGAGGAGTTCTCTTCGATAGCGCCGCCCGTCCGGGGGCCGAGTGTGTAGCGACGCAAAGTTATTAAGGTGTGGATGTGGCCCATTGTCTGCGCGGTTGAACAGGCCGCGCGCCAACCGGACCACAAAGTCTTGGATGGTCTCGACGTTCAGATCGGCCGCTATGACGTCGTTCCGCACGTAGCGACCTGCTCTGACGATGGTCCGTAGTGATTGATTCAGCTGGGCCTGCAGTCGCGGCCTCAGAGGTTCGCTCAGAAGTGCGTACCAGACCGGAGCAGTGTAGGTTGTAATCGGTCTTAAATACGTCTTATAGATCTTGATCTTTGTTTTGATCGGTATCGTGGATACCAGGACTAGCCGGAGCATCGTCTGCGCACATCTGGCTTTGCGGACGATGAAGTCGACGTGCGCGGTCATGCGCAGCATCCTGTCAATCCGGCAGCGAATACGCGCCCAGAGCTCAACGCTCTTTTGCGTTTGATCTGCACGCATATCTCACGCGGCAGATCGTCTCTCTTTGCAGATATCGGGACGATCGTAGAAGCCGTGTGGAGGGCCTCCTGGATGGATTTGGTTATTCTTGTTGCAGCAGCATCTACATCGTCCGCTGTGCTTAGAGGAGTGTGTACTGGAGGTCTCTCCTGCAGATGTTGATGGTAGAGCCTCCAGTTAACTCTAGTCTTGAAGGCTCTGGGCGGCGTAGTCACCGCCTTGAGGCCAAGGGTAATCGGAATCGGAAGGTGCTGTGTGTTCAGGTCGTACAGCACCTCTACCACTATAGGGCAGTTGACGTTCCTAGAGAGCACGATGTCCAGTACGTCTCCATGGGCCTGTCTTAATATGTGCTGGCTCTTCAGGATCTAAAACGTCGTCTTTGTTCCTCCCTGCATCCTCATAAAGCTCATGACCTGGCGGGTTGATCACTCTAGATCCCCATTTGGCGTTTAGTTCCCGGCGATGATGGTGGGCGTTGTGCCTTCCATTACCATCCGGACGTCTGAAAAGCAAAATAGAGTCCCTGGCGGGCGGTATGCTGCGTAGATCCTTAGCTCCTCGCCCACCGCCTCCATTTTTATGCCGATAGAGCGCATCGTTTGGTAGTCTGGTAGGTCTAGTTCCTGATGTACGATGTCCCCCCTCACTAGAACCGCCGTCCCTCTATAAGTGACCTCGTCCCTCTGTATATTTGGTAATTGGGCAGCTTCAGATGCGTGTTTGGGTTTAACTTAGTCTCTCTCAGCAAGATCACTTGGATGTCCTGTTGTTGAGCGACTGTGCAGAGTTCAAGCAGCTTATGCTGTACTCCATCCGGGTTCCAGTAAAGGAGGCTCAGGTAACTCTCCTCTATAATGCCGAGCCAGGAAGTTTGCCAGCGCCCTCATCACCGCTGTTATGGGATCCGTCCCAGCTCTGATATCGGCCAGGACCTGACTGCCGACCTCGATAGCTATCCCAACCAAACGTTGGATAGCGTCTTCTCTCTCGAAGCCGGCTGATGGTGTTCCGTGAGATTGCGTAGACGTTGGCACTGGTCTCGGGTGTTGATTGACTTGTCTTTATCTATGGGTAGAGAGCGCTATATGTGTAGAGCGGGCTCTATTTTCTGATAGAGCCCTTTCTGGCGTTCTACCCATTTTGGGTGCATGCAGTTCAGTAACCGGCGCCTGGGCAATCGTTACCGCTGCGGTTGGGGTAGAGGTGACTGCCTTAGGAGGAGGTTGCACCTTCTTCTTCTTCTTCCTTCCCCGCTTACTCTTCTGGGAGGGTTGACACTCGGTGGCGTCGTTAGCGGGGGGCTGAAGAGTCGCCCCAGTGGATGCTTTGGTCGTTGTTGTTGTAACCGGTGCCGCCGTTTCTATTGGTGTCACAACGGGTGGAGGGGGGGTTACCTGCCTGCCCTTTCCTCTGATGGTGGTCCACCTGTCTTCCTAAATTATGACTCTGGGGCGACTCTGGGGGACCCTCATGGGGTCTTCCGGTAGTAAGCCCGGCAGAGTGATCCTCTGCTTCCTCGCAATCCTCCTCAGGACTGGGCAGCGGCGATCGTTTGCGGTGTGGCTTTTAACGCAGTTCGCGCATCTGGGTACTTCTTCTCTACCCCTTGGGCAGTTACCGGCTATGTGGTCCCCGGCCCAGCGATCTGTAGCAATAACCCACCCGTAGCAATTGGCAGATGAATGGCCAAAGGCCTAGCAGCGGTGGCATTGAGCCGGACCCGCTCGTCCTTGCCAAGCCTCTATGACTACTCCTTTCATGTAAAGGAGCTCGTCGATTTGATAGAGTTTGTTAAGGCGCTCCAGGTTCAGGTGGCCTAGCTGCGCGAAGTAGAGGCACCTAGGTCTGCCTCTACGGAGGGGCGGATCCCTTTGACATATCTTATCGGGAATCCCTTGACCCTGATAGCCACCTCTATTGCGGCTGGATCTATGCCCACGGGCTGTCCCCGTATGCCCACTTTTGTGGCCATGTCTTCTTCCGGGGTGCAGCAGTACCTAGTATTTTTTCGGTAATCTCAGTTAAGTATTTTTGTATGGTCCGGAATTTTTCCGGACTATGTGGGGTGAATCTTACCACCTTCCCGAACGGACGAGCATTCGGTGGGTGAACAAACTTTCTGTTGAGTATCTCGAAATGCTTCGTGCAGTTCGGGAGGCACTCTGCTACTATAGGCGGGTATTTTCTCTGGGTTTCCTCGTCCGGTTTTGATACCTCAGCTGTCTTGGTCCTAGGTACTGCTGGGGCAGCTGCCAGTTGGCGCGGACGATCCGGCAGATGGCACAAGTGTCGCATAGGTGGTTGAATCCCGCCCATACGACTCTTCTCCTCCTTGCTCCAATTCATCTGCATCCCTGATGCTGTGATGTTCAGGTGACATAGGAGGACTTGGTTTTTGTGGCGATGACGATTTCAGTAGTGTTTGATAAATCCTGGGCCTTTCCGATTGTTGGTGTTCCTCGTCTTCAGATGAAGATGATGTTGATGAATATTTAGAAGCGTTAGGCGGGCTGATGCATCGCATCTTTTCTTGGAGTGATGCAGCGGTCTCTGGTGGTGTATGCCTTCGTGGGGTTTTTCTCACCCGCTGATGTAGGGGTGACGGTTCGCGACCTCTCGTACGCTCAGGTACGGTGGGTGTGGGCGCAGCGCTCAGTGCGGGCTTTTTATCCGGCTTTCTAGTGAGAATCTGCAAGTAAGATGACACTACCCTGGTCCGTTCTGGGTTGAATAGATCCCTATAGGCGATCAGTCGTTCCAATACGCCTGGACAGTCCGGTAGCCTCCTTGTCTTGCTGCGGGGTAGTGGGCTCCCCCTTTTCCGACATGGACATAGCCTAACGGATTAGTAAGCTGAAGTGATAATGGGCCGGCAATATAGCTCACAGAACAACCGTTCGGGTAGCAAGCAAGCAAAGTTCTCGAGTCTCAGAAAGTCTGCCACTTGTACCGGTAGGCGAAGTATGAGGCTGCCCCCCACTATATGGAGTAACGACCTGGTAAGACATGCAGGAAGTCTATTTATGCAGGTGGACATCAGACAGAGAGCGAGAACCGTGCTCAGCGGCATTCTTTGGGAGAGGCATATGGCAGTAAAGACACTAGACCTGTGAAGGCCTGTAATGATGATGATGTATAGCCTATAACAAACAAGTTACATCCCACTGCTGAGCTTTTTCTCATTTCTGGTATAAAGCAATTATTCCACCGTGCCGTTGCAATGCGAATTGTTTGCCGCCGAACATGTGGTATATCAGCACTTAAAATTATCATACCTGGTCCACGTACTGTAAAATTTACAGTGAGCACTTAACTCCGGAGTTACCACGGTTCATTATATAATATTATTATGTAAGGGTTTAACACGGATATTGTACGGTGCAAGCGTGAGGAAATAACAGTTTCCTTATTAACATGTCATTACCGTTCTGTGACAAGGAAACAACGTGCATGAAGATCATACATGGGTTTTATCTACAGCATTTCATAATTGATTAGCTCAAGCGTGTCGACTGTATTCGCATGGGTTTATTGTCTTCATTAAAAGGTAACAAACGAGCACACAGTCCACCCAACGGCAAGTGGATGCTGTAGTTCATAGTCATTCTAATCCTCGCTATATTAATAATTAAAATGCAGATTCATCGTCACTTCTAAGAATCATATAACCCATAAAAAGCTTATCTGGTTTCCATCACTCACCGTACGAAACTCAGCAGCACTATGCTATATATATCGCATTTTAGGGTAGTACTCGGTGTGGGCATTCTTTCCTGTTTGTGTACTTTTCCGGTCGAGCCGACGCATTCCTGCTACGACTATAGTATAGCAACACGCTCCACCTTGTAAAATACATGCTTTAATTCACTTTATTTTTACTTTAATTACTGCTCAATCTTAAAAGCCCGTAAAAGTTCACAATTGTTCACAAGTACAAGTCAATGGACTTTTCAAATACCTGGGATAATTATTAAGCGCAAAGTTTAGTAATCATATTGACGATTGCAATTCTATACTACTCGCTAATTCGCTTTAATTCGCTAGTTCTATACTAAGATTTAACATAGAGGCGAAGATAAGTAAAAAAGTAAAGTTCTCACAGAATACCAACGTAACATAGCATCTTTATGCTGCTAATTGTGTTTAGTATGGTGAGTGTAGCGAACCTTTGACATTTTTCACTGGTAAAGATGCATTTCATCTTATTCATCAGCAGTGTCAATGCATCTGCATTTTGATTCTTTATCAAGGCTTGATGTAAACATCTACGGGCTATGTGATCCACTTGACATCAGATATATTGTGTGATCGTTTGTAACCAAACGGAAATTTCATGTCCTTTCTGTGAGAAATTTGAAACAATAAAAATGTCCGCCGCGTTGCCCACGCCGCGTTGTTTGAGGGCTAACTTCACATGCCTTCAGACATTTTATTTCTCATACATGTTGATTTTTCCACAATATTTTCTTTCACTGCCAAGCACGTGGTAAATCCACTCCTAAAATTGTAATCAAATCAAATTGATTGCACTCGGAGAACTTGCTGGTGTACTGTTAAATTTACAGCTTACACAATAAGTTATCAAGGCAAAGGCGCGGGGTTATATTATCACTATAATAAATTAATATTACAATAATACATTAAATATATTAAATAAAATATTAAAAATACTTACAGCATTGCTAACGTTAATGTCTACTCCTTGCTCAAGGAGGTTGATGATCTTCTCTATCTGGCCGGCGCGCGCAGCCCGCAGAAACGCGGTACTGGCGTCCGCCTGCAAAAATATACCTTATTTTAGAACTCTTATTTACTAAATTTGCTTTTGCTAAATTGTTTCGCAATAACGACGTTCATTTTCAAGCTCCCAAAATGTATTACAGAAGTTTAAACATTAACTAAAATACGCTAAGTTTATTTTGCTTTGGATTCGATGCTGCAACTCGTCTCGTAATTCCGTTCCATTAGGTAATCTACAAAACAGATTCCACTCCTCTCTCGTTTGAAGGGAGTTCATAAAATGCGTTTACAAGGGCCTACGCTCGCAGACGACACGTCATGGTATGGCGTGTCAAGGTGTTTTTTTGTGGAAAAAAGATTTTCGACGTTATTTTAATGATCTTAGCACTGGCATTCCTTTATTTCAACACGAATAGTTCGATACGTCTCGCGTGACGCCGCGGCATGCTGCTGAACGTCACGGCATTTCAAGGGATGCCGCGGCACGTCAAGGTATTCCTCAAGGTACACCACATGTTTCTATGACGGTTACTTCATGTTTTTAGAGGAATGTGAGTGCTAAGTAATTGAAGGTTAAATCTAGCCAGTTGCAGCGGCGATCTCAGTGACCCCGGATGCGGTTGCTTTTGTCACGACGCGGTTTGCCACAGGATCCTTTGGTATGCAGTGGTGTGCCACAGGACGCTTTGGCATGCCGCGGTGTATCACAGGATTTTTCGGCAAGCCGAAGTGTGTGATGTGCAGTGAGCGCAGACCCTAAATCTGATGTTCAACTTTGCCGACTCTGATTGTGAATCGGCAGCGCTGACATTAAGCAATTTTCTGAAGCGCTGCGGGCAGCGTGTTCGTTTCGTGACTTCCTGCATGTCTTACCAGGTCGTCACTCCATCTAGTGAAGGGTTGCCCTACACTTCGCCTACCGGTACGGGGCTGCCACTCGAGAACCTTTCTTACCCAACGGTTGTCGGTTCTTCGAGCTATATGGCCGGCCCATTGCTACTTCAGCTTACTAATCCGTTGGGCTACGTCGGTTACTCTGGTTCTACAGCGGATACCTCATTATATATCCTCATTTCATCTCATAGATATCCTCATTTCTAAGTTCATCACGCAGAGAAACCCCGGGTATAGCCCTCTCCATAGCTCGCTGAGTGACTTTGAGCGTCCTCATGCGGCCAGCAGTGAAGGACCACGTCTCATTTCCATATGTCATCACTGGCAACACGTACTGGTTGTACAATTTCTAATTTGGTTGTAAAATTCTAATTGTTACCATGAATTTGTTATACACTTTAGCATATTCAAAGAGATCAAAAAACTAAAAGAACAAAGTTAAATAGAAGAAAATAATATAATTTCCACAAAAAAGCTTCAGAAATCGATGCCAAGACATAGTGTTTTCTTTTAGAACAAGGGTGACAAACGAACTCACATACCATCTGATAATAAATGGATGATGTGGCTCAAAGATACCTACATTTATCCTCAATTAAGAATCAAATGCAGATGCGTTGTCGCCCCTAAGGACTGAGATGAAATGCCTCGTTTCCATTAAAAATGTCTCCAGTTCTCTACACTCACCACACAAAATACAGCAGCATTAAGCTGCTATTTTACGCTGGTAGGGAAAGACCGGATGGACGTAAAAATATAAAAAATACCTTGTTTTATAAAATACCGCACAGCACACGCCCTACTTCTCGGAGCAACTAGCTGAAACTTAGTGTCGGAGCAGAATAAAATGGCGTTTTGTACCATATTGCTAGCGTTCACAAATATAGCATAATTCACCGGAAATTTGAATTTTACGGTCTTACCCCATCGCCGATCTTACCCCAATGCACTATATATATAGGACAGCTCCGAACTATCACCCCTGCGCCCTCCTTTCTACCAAGGAGGGTCGCGTCCGGTTACGGCTTAAAGATCTCTTGTCAGATCGGTAAGCCAATCCCAAAAAGGTGGAGTTTAGTGGGTAAAAGTCTCCACA
>DWHP01006236.1:0-11512 GCA_018247895.1 Parnassius honrathi | reverse complement strand
TAGATGACTATGGGCCACAGCAACCACTTACCATCAGGTGCACTGTGTGCTCGTTTGTCACCCAATCCTATAAAAAAGAAAAAAAAACACGAAAGCAACATTATCCTGCCTGTTCCCCGGATAAACAAATTTATTCCTTGGCGTAAATTGAAATACGTAAAAACAGTATTCAGTTAAATGTATTTTTACACTTATCGAGCTACAAGTTACAACCTTCACGCTTCAACTTGCATTCTTCGCCAGATTTTACTAATTCTTTCAGATTTACAATAATTCAAATTAGTTAATAATAATTAAGTTTCAAGTTACATGACTTTTTATTTTGAGTCGGATTGTTTCTAAGGTGATTGTTCTGCCATTTAACTTTCCTAGTGAATATTCCTAAAATCGAATTTTAACCTGCGATGAAATATTATGATTTTTTTTAATACTAGTGTGACTAAATACGTAAGGCATTTGATTGTTGTTCATGACAAGTATTTGTATGGTGTACAAATAATTGTTACTGATCATTCCCGTAAGATGCCTCCATAATACCAAAAAAAGTCTCAGTTTTCTCATATACAAATTACGCTACAGCGTTTTAAAATAAGAGAAAGAGATTTTGTGAATAGGTGGGAGGACCTCACAATACTAAGCTAAAACTTTAATTTTTTGATGTAGATCTGAGCAAAGTCACTATCTGATTTTAATATAATTTTAAAGTTACAGCCAATACACGTCCCACTGCTGGACACAAGCCTGCTCTCACTTCTGAGAAGGTTTTAGGGCAAGGAAGTGTCCGCCGCGCCGCCGCATGTTTTCTTTTACCGCCAAGCACGTAGTAAATCAGCACTTAAAATAGCAAAAAAAAACAATTTCATTGGTGCCGACAAGGATCGAACCCGGGTCGCTCGCGTACTGTGAAATTTACATCGAACGCTAACCATCTGAGTACGGCTTTCAATAATATGTTTAATTAATATAATGAATTAAACACAAATAACTTTAATGTAATTTTATTGAAAAATATTTTATTTAAAAAAATGAATGTGATTTTTCCAAATCATTCCGAAATAACGCAACTATTTGAACACAAAGTACAATAGTTATACGCTTATTCTTAAGGGAAACATTGTACACTAAGCGTGGTTTCCAACTGACGTCGTAGTTAAAATCTGATAATATTTATGGGTGTTACTTTCAAGTGAAATGTGGTGCACTTCCCATCGTTACGGAGCCTATCCGCTGTGACGGGAGCCTACGGTATCTAGACAGATCTAGATATACGTTGGTAAAGGATGCCCTAGAAAATTACTTCTTGTACATCTTTTGTTGTACAAGCAATTCGTACTTTGAAAATATCTTAATTAAGTTTATTACGTAACGTAAATTGTAAGTGGCTTAAAAAGATACGGCTACTCTGCTTAGTTATTTATAAAAACCGTTGTTTTCAAATAAACGTATTAGGAATTTGTTTTGGTTTTTATTTTTAATTTGATATGTATCATCTGGCGTCTATTAATACAAAAGCGGGTGTGTATGTGGACAGGCTTAGCATCCTTTACCAAACATTAATTTACACATCGAAGTCGCGTTCAATTTCACTGCCCGGCTGTGCTTAATGATGCCGACCCGAATACATCATAAGTGCTATATGTATAGCCGTACTGTATAGTTCTATTATATTATTTGCGAATATTAATGTTATGGGAGAGATACATTATTAAAAGATGTTTAAAAACAGGTTCAGTCGTGCAGCTTAGCATTCATGAAATACATCGTCAGGTAGACAGTAACGACGATGAGCTAAAGCGCAATGAATCAACCCCCGCAAGTATAAATGCGCGGCACCAAAACGTAATTGGATCGTAAATATCCCAGTAAATGAGCATTAATGAGCAAGGTCAGTATCGTGTCTTCATTCCTTGTTCGAATTTTAATTTATGTTAGTGTATAACCTTTTAATGGGAGTTCTATTAGTGGTTTAATCAGTGTAGTGTATATAATATACACTATCATTGGGTTTAATAACTGTTTGCTTGCTTTGCTTTTAAAAAGCGACCGCTTTTATTCAGACTGAAGTATGGCACGCCATTCATCAATCATCATCATCAACATTACAGCCCCCTATAAGTCCACCGCTGAACTTAGGCTTCCCCCAAGGACTGCCACAAAGCACGGTCTTGAGCCACCTGCATTCATCTTTCTGCATGTCTTACCGGGTCGTCACTGCATCTAGTGGGGAGTCCCCTAATTTACGACAATACAAATAGATAATATGAATATTCGATTAACCTTGAAGAATATAAACGTTAAAAGGTAATTCGCATAGGCAACAAATAATTAGTAGTTCATTTGTGATCCAAAGCCCAAAGCTTTCTGCTACCTAGACTAAAGTCTTCATCGGTTTAAATAATTAAAGTAGAATTAACGTTTACTGTAAAGTAACACTGCAGTTAGTTGATGCTCGCGAAGTTAAAGTTACCGTTACCGTCACAGCATTTTAAAGTCCACAGCTAAACATATACCTCCCCCCTATATTGCCTCATAGGGGGGATGTTTGCCATAGTTGCCACGCTTGGCAAGCGAGTTGGTAACCGCAATGATTTATTTTTAGTCATTATTAAGAAGATGCTGAGTAGCAGATATTCCTACACTGCCACTGCACGGTAAGTTAAGTTTAACTTCGTAAACATGTCCCGTTTATCCACAATTTTTCAAAGAGTAATAAATTACAAAACGACAGCAACTTCAATAGTTTTGCATAAAGGTTGTTACAGAACATGATGGATGAGCCTCGCACGGACCGACAGTGACTGGAGTAGCGATGACTCGAGGCGAGCTATTTTGAACGCCATAGCAATTTTAAGTGAGTTGTCAATAACTTGGTTGGAGTAATTTTCACATTGTACTATTAAAATAATATTCTCGAATTAAATTAAACCTTCACCAAAGCTTGTTTTTTTTTAAATTAAAATATGAATTTATTGCAATATGAAAAAATAGAGTTCTTAAAGTGACATTAATTTAGTATTTTTATTAGTGTAAGCTTAGTAACTTTCTTTTAATGTAACTTTGGTATAGATTTACTCTATATCACACTATCTTTAATTTTATAATTCATCGTATAAACTTCTTTTTTTTTTTGAAGATTTTAGTTTTTTTTTAAATTACGTAAATACAACAGCCATAATTCCGTGCGCTTTCAAAAATTGTTCAAAGATTATTACTATTGGTAACAATATCATATACATAATAATATATCGATTGTGTGATCGCAATGCGAGTAATTTACCTTAAATCTTACTAAATTATTCGATAGTAAAAATAAAAGTAGTTGATGTAAATGAAGAGACTCTAGAATGTAGTAACCTTATCATAAGGCTATGACAGTTTCAAATTAAAAATCTTATACGGATTCGATTACAGTTTTTCTATCAGCGTCATTTACTTTGTTTAATGACATAACTTAGCTCGTCTGCAGTGAGCTTATGTTAAAGCGTGAGAAAACACCCGTCGGCACAACAGTGACTCGCATTCATTTGATATATTACCCTAAACGTGCCATTTAGCGCTTACGCATCCAGGCTTAAGTATAGTGGAGCAAATTAGAAAAAAAATGTAAACACAACATTGTACGAATTCAATAATTAGATTAAAATTATAATGAGGGGGTTGGATGCCTATGGCGACGGCGAGACGATCACGGACGCCGCCCCATGGCGCCTCAGGCGGGCCCTTTTTGACCCTATTTGTTTTAATTACCAACCAATGATCTTTAGGACAGCCCAGACCTTTTATACCAGCCGAATATTGACCCTAATTGGTGGTAAGCCTACTGAGCCGCAAAGAGGGTTACTGCGGATGATAGGAGCGACGTAATCTTGATTGTCTATCAATTTATTAATGATATTGCCAGCATTTGTTTCCGATGATCACGTGTGAGTATTCAGGACAAGATTGTATAGGATTAATTTACGGTTATTACCGTCAATTGAATGAACTGAATACAGTGCAATTGACAACATAGAGCTACATCGTAACGTAGTACTAGAAGTATAGTATTCAAACACTGGCCTACAAAAAGTAAAAAAGGCACTTTAAATGCTTTCTACAAAATATTTTTCGTGAATATGAATAAAAGAAATATCACAGAAAAATAAAATAATTTAAATTGATAGCAAAAACGATTTAAAAAATAAAAAATATATTTTAATACTGTTACATAAATTATACTTACCGTAATATGCAAACGAGTTTTAATGATCATGTTACACGATTAAAGTATGCAGTTAAAGTTCTTTACCATTATTTAAATTATAGAATGGTATTTATACGAGGTTATACTCAGTAGAGAAGGTCATTAAAATTACTCAACTAAATTCTATATATTTACGTCAAAGAATTCCCCGATTCCTTCCAATAACGCGATCAGTATCATTACCGACAAACCCTCCATTTTCTTTAACGGCTGACGTTTGTATAAAAATTCCTTGGACAGTATTTTAAAATATAACAACGTACCAGATCGATTACCAAAAAATTCGGTAAACGCGTAATCACTTCTATAGGATACTACAATTATTACCATAAACATAGCTATTTGATTCCAATTACGTTACTCATACTCGGGATGACTCATAGCCATAGACTTAATGTAAAACAGAACGATTTGCGGTGACCCGTATTAGTACTGAGAAAAAGAGGCAACATGTTAGGTGAGAGAAAGGAGGAGGAAAAATCCATCGTATTAACATTATTATAGATTTCAACGTTTGTATCTATTTTGTAAATACATCTTTATATATTTCGCAGCCTACTAGCTTAATTAGCCTTTCCTTTTTACTAAACGGCGCCGTCTTATCTCATTAAAAATCTGACTCCGATTTAAATCTAAATATTAACCTGCTAACTGTCCTATGCGACAAAAATTGTGTCGATTTTACTGAGAAAGTTCTCGGTCATATATATAATAGACATGTCGTCAGTAAACTGTAAAATGGTCAAAACAAATTGTGATTCTAGATCCAGGATCCCAAAACTCTCCTCAAATGGCATCCACCAGTTTCTTATTAATTTTTAGGTCTCTGCGAAACTTGCAAAAAATTATTATATGCCATTACATATTTCGATGTGCAAAATAAATAATAAATATTGAGCAATTTTTTTGATGAAAATTTTAAATACTTGCACTGATCCACAACCTTTTTTTAATTTTAAGGGGATATCATCTATAAAGGGTATCGATAAAGTGAAATATTCTATGTTTGTTTTTTCCACTAGAAATTCTTTTACAATACCTATATGAAAGAGCCGTGGTAGCCCAGATGGTTAGCGCTTGCTATAAATTTCACAGTACGCGAGCAGCCAGGGTTCGATCCCCGCCGGCACCAATGAAATTGTTAACTGCAATTTTAAGTGCTGATTTGTCACGTGCTCGGCGGTGAAGGAAAGCAACGTGAGAAAACCTGCATGTCTGAAGAATAAGAAAATAAAAAAATATTTCGAAGACATGTGAACTTCGCCAACACGCATTAGGGCAGAGAGGCGGACACTGCCTTGCCCTAAAACACTTTCAGAAATGAGAGGAAGCCTCTGCCCAGCGGTGGGACGTAAATAGTTTGTAACTTTAACCTATATGAAAATCGAAAGCAGACAACAAAGAAACCAAAAAAAATTTTCATCGATTCTTAATTTGAAATTCATCACTAATTTACATGTTTTACTTAAAATTTTAATGACGATGCCTTATCTTTTTCCATAAAGGTCTAAGAGGTAGGTTATTGGATAAAGTCCATCATTGATATAATGTAGCTGGCACCTCTGGATGTTACTTTTAGTTTTAGTTTGATTATACAACATGAAACAAACAGCTTGTAGATCCCGGTAAGTGCTTTATCAGAATCAATATACAGACGTATAGATATAAATTAACTTCAGAAAACTTGGCCGTAAAAAAGTTAACTAAATTTAAAAAAAAATTTATTTGCAAAGGTTTTTCTTACCTCTGCGTTAGGCGAGAGTAAGAGTATTGTCAAAGACCCCGCTTTATCGGCACGCGTCTTAATAAGAGCTAATAAAACCATATATAATATTTTTTAATCCATTTTATGGTTGAGTTTTCTCAGGTAAAGTTATTTCTTTACGTTTCAATACTTATTCTGATAACGCACTTAACAGGAAACACAGGTTTTTGGTAAATGTTGTATACATTAGTACCTGTTTGAAGTACATATGTACTGTACGTAACGTCAAATACTTCAAACTTCTTTACCTAAAGCAACATCTACTTAACAAAAACAAAACCTGACCTTTATTAGTTGTATTGATCTAAACATCAAGACAATACATCTCACAACTCCCAAAAATGATTAATGTTATAATTAAATAACTCGATCTCTTTATTGCGGTCAAAATCCCACGATCGTATAACTAAGTTGAGAACCAAAATCTCTTAGCCTGAAGCAAACGGTAGATCCACTGCAGCAGCAAATGCGCCTGTATGTGATCACTCAAACAAGGTGAAAATAAAAATCTTAAAAGCCACAGACAAAAAGAGCTGTGTATATGTCTACTGTCATACTGCACGTTTCAAATAAAAATACTTTGGTATTTTATATGATGACTTGGATGAGGTTATGGTAGTGTTTACGATCATGGATGTGGTGTAAGAGATCGCACGCAATCCAAGCATTGAGAGCACGTGGGAAACTCAGAGTTGAGGCGGGTAGCCCTGCGGCAAACCGCCACGGTTGACGATCGCCGCGATAAATTCACCCGACATTAGTGTAAGCACAGAGTAGGTACCTGATTGTGCTCAGATTTACGTATGATTTAATTTGTTAAATCGATATCCACACACAAGTATGTCTGGCTAAAGATTTTTATCATTACTCTCTATCTTAGAAAATTAACGAATAAAGAAAATAGAATTTATCTTTTATATTTTATTAATTTTAGAAAACGTTTCGTTTTTTATTATATATTACTCTGTAAACTTTCGAAATTGTTCTTGCTTCGGATCAAGAAGGCCCGTAGGGCAAATTCTCAAAAAAAAATCGGTGTACGGGGTCAAATGTCGAACAATTTATTGCCTCCACAGTAAGGCTCAACCGTTTGGCTTTCGGCGTTCTTTGGGAATATCTGCAAACCTCTAATTAGAAGGATTATGAAAATATTCACACAGGTGCTTGGTACGTCCCTAATAAGTATCTTGGCTTGGGGCAAAAGTCGTGAAGGACCTTAACTTAATATTTGGGTGTTATTGTTGCAGGTGATTTTTGAGGTTCGACGTCTTTTTTGGGTCGGCGTCTTATTCTAGGATCGATTTTTCATTCACGTAGTATTATTATTTTAAATGAGTGGCATCTACCTGTATAATAATTTTATTTGTATTAAATATAATTTTATAAGATAACGAAATGAAAATAAATTTTGTTTTGACAGGTTTTCATTAGGGAATACATTTTAGTTGTCGTCGGTCGCAGCGAAATACTTATTCGATGAAGACGAGCGAAATACTTATTCGAAGAAGTTTGTCTCAGATTGAGGTCTCCAAGCAGCAGGGATTTCAGCATTATCACTACTCATTAGCGATTTAGCAAACGCGAGATCGCTCCATATCGACAGTCCTTTGAAACTGCTCTGATATTAAAAGTAAATCACTTTGTTTTGGAACCTGCGGGTCTAAGAAATGAAAAGATATAAACGATATTTCGAAAACATGTGCTTATCGCTAAAAATAACCCCTTTGTCGCATCTCCTCAGTATCAAGGCGCTTCCTTGCTGCCTCATCTAGCATCGGAATCCTCGGTGTCGACATATCGAGTAGTGTGCGGTTTCGTGGTCACTATGAAGGGAAGCAGAGCGGTTCGAATCGTCGACGACCGAGTTCTTTTTGATCGATCATTGTGTAGCGGATACGCCTTGGGGCAGCGTGACGGTCACTTCCATGCCCTAAAAACCCTCTCAGAAGTAAAAGGAGGCCTGTGTCAGCGGGTCGTATATATGCTATAACTTTACTTTATCTTTTTACAATTTTTCTGGGTCTCAAAACTTTTCCTGGAGTTTCCTTTAGTAGAAGGGCATAAGGTAAGTTATAATATATATAAATTACGTGTCACGTTGTTTGTCCACGATGGACTCCTAAACTACTGAACAGATTTTAATCAAATTTACACACCATGTGCTGTTTGGTCCAACTTGAAAGATAGGATAGTATTTTGGCCATGAGGACATGATAAAGGGTCGTCGAACAGAACAACGTCTGCCTGGCAAGCTACTATAATTTTAAATTCGTTTAAACTTTGGTAAGATTATCAATACATCTTAATACTTTAATAACGATACAAATCCGGCGCGTGCTAGCCATTAAATTTTATCATGCACGAAATATACTATAAAACGGTAGTTAAGACCACCACATGAGAGCAATCTGGACAATTTATCTTTCGGGGCTGTGCTTTTACATACGATACGTATGAGCTAATATTTAGATCCTAGTCAAATGTATATATGAAAGAGGATTAATTCATAAATCGTGACGTATTTTCTAACGTATGAAACACAGTCGTGCGGTTAAGAGTCGTGGTACTTCAGGAACTAAGTTAAAATTTACAACCTTCTACATCTCACTGCCGGGCTCGGGCCTCCTCTCATTTCTGAGAAGGTTCTAGGGCTAGAAAAAGTCGCCGCGCTGCCCCAATACCTATTGGTGGACTCCACATGACTCGGAAATATGTTTTTGATTTCTAAGACATGCAGGTTTCCTCACGATGTTTTCCTTCACCGTAGAGGACGTGGTAACTGGGCACTTAAAATTGTAATTAAAAATTTCATAGGTACTGGCGGGGATCGAACCCGGGTTGCTCACGCACTGTGATTTTTACAGCGAGCACTTAGCTCCCGAGCCAGTGCGTCTTGCAGGAGCTAAGTACTCATCGTAAATTTCATAGTACAAGAGCAACCCGAATTTGATTCCCTAGTAAGTGCTAATTTACCAAACGTTCGCTGGTGATTGAAAAAATCGTGAACCTGCATGTCGGAGAAATAAAATATTTCGCGGTGGTTTAATTACTTCAGAACACTTTTAGAAATAAGAGGAGTCATATGGCCAGCTGATAACACCTCAAAGTAATAAAAACTACGGTTGACAACCCGCCCGCTAAGGCAACTATGGCAAAATCCCCCCTTTGCGAAAATCTATGGGGGAGCCCTATGTTCAGATGTGGACTTTTGATGGATATGCCCAGTAAAGGAACGTGGGCTGTAACTTTCTTACTATTTCAAACTCTTATATTGTTTTGGTCGACATGCCTTCTGTATTTATTTACTACTAGTTACTTGCAGAAAATGTTTTAGTAATTCAGCTGCGTAAAATTGAGTCACGATTGTTCATCCATGGTAACACAAGAGTGTTTTAGTTTGCTTCGCGTGTCGCTAAAACAGAGCCGGTACTTAGTTTCTACACTAAAAACTTGTCTTATAACATCAAGTTACAGGCTATATCCGTCCCACTGCCGGTCGTTTTCTCATTTCTGAGAAGGTTATGGAGCAATTAATTAGCCATGACGTTCCCGTACACGCTGTCAAAGTTCATATGTGCTTGAGATATTTTATCCTGCAACCTTCATGTAGGTTTTCTCACGATACTTTCCTACACATGGTAAATCAGCACTTATAATTGCAATTAAGAATTTAATTGACTCCGGTGGGTCTCGAACGAGAGCGATAATATGTACGACAAGGCCAAACCTATTGGTAAGAGCAAAATAAACAAGAAAAAATTTTCTAAGTTACACACCAGAGGAAGGAGAGTCAGCGACCGACATATTTTAATGTCATATGTGGAGAAGCCAAGCTACAGCTACATTATAAATGTAGCAATAATAGGTCGGCTTGACCGGGACAAAGGACATCACTCTCACCGAATAGCAGATTAATGTAGTATTTCGTGTGACGATTTTAGAAAACTAGAGACTTTTTACAGGAAATGAGGTATTTCATCTTGGTCCTCAGTGGTGACAACCAATCTACTTTTTGATTTTTAATCTAGGTCAGATGAATATGTCTATGGGCCACAACATCCACTTACTATCAAGACTGTGTACTCGTTTTTCAAACTCATTCTGTAAAAAAATACAACGGCTGCTTTATAGACCTTATATAATGCTTTAAGTCTATGTTTTCTTACAATTCTTAAGACTTAACCTACACAGGTAGAGATTCACTATAAAAACTTCAAACAAAGAAGTCAAAGATAATTAATTACAGAAGCAAGTTGTTGCTTACTGGTCTGGTCAGTGTGGCTTACATATTCTTATTTCATCGTAAAATACAATGCAATCACAAAATTGCAACCGTGACCATCAAAGCTTCCATTCATAAAATGGCGCAAAAACTAACGATCGCTCTTGTTATAATGATAGGTGGTCTGTCGGAACGAAACCAACAAATAAAGGACGCCATAATTTTTGACATGTCGAGCATAAACACCTTACACATTGGCATAGATTACCTCAAGGGCATAATAAACTATATTTATTTTATTATTTTGATAATGTTTTTCAATATATTGCACTGTATTTGATATTCATATTTGAGTTAAGCTTTCAGCTGTGCAATATAATTGTTTTATTGTACATGTGCATAAATTAAACGTGTTTATTGTTTTCGCTCATTTACTTATTATACAAACGAATAAAATTGAAGTATTTGTTTGGCATATCAAAGTAACAGCTTTTTACTAAACGCATATGAAAGTATACACGGTACTTATAACAAAAAAAACTTGTCTGTCTGGTTGTCTGCCGGTTTGTTCGGGCTCATCTCCGAAATGGCTGTATCGATATTGCCGAGATGTTCAAAGGTAGATGATATAGCTGATGTTATAAATAGTAACTTATGCTATTTTTTTTTAATATTAAGGTTCTGCGTGAATGTTAAATCCCATATAAAATTAAAACAAAAGTATATCCACTAGGATATCAATCCATAGGTTTCGTGAGAGGTGAGAGGCCAACCCGCGTGCAAAGCGTGGCAACTATGGCAAGTATCCCCCCTTAATGCAATCTATGGGGGAGGCCAATGTTAAGCAGCAGACTTTAATAGGCTGAGACGGTATGTTTTCAGTGGCAAGCTTTTTAGTATTTAATTTACGTTACTTAAAGATAATAAAAGAGTGAATTAGCTTTTGTTTAGAGTCAGTGCGCTTCACCTTCTGCAGCTGCATCACCATTCACATCGGGTGAGGTAGTAGTCAATAACTGGCGTGGAAAGGTAAAAACAAAAAAAGCAGTACAAATGGATAATATTGTTACGAGCTTGTGGTTCGTGACAATAAAAACTGCCTATTGAATTGCCAAAATTAACACTTTAATCGCCGAACACCAATTAAAACTTAAAAGACACTAAATTAATCACACTGATTCACTTTGTTTCGCTCCGAAGCTTCACTTGTATCGCTAAATTCAATACTGCCCCGATCGCGGCTCGCAGCGGCGTTAAATACAGCTTTTACACGACGACGAAA
>DWHP01006235.1:0-11512 GCA_018247895.1 Parnassius honrathi | reverse complement strand
CTCACCTATTATTTAAACATAGCCACCTAAAGTAAGTGTTCTTCATAATGTAACTTACCGGCATCCTACGTTTACAAACAAAGGTAAATTAAACAACAGAAGCTGTGTTTAATACGCATGCATGCTACAGCTGCTGCCTGTACGTACAGGTGACAGGATCGCACCCACCCGCACCCACCCGGACCCACCCGGACCCAGACAGTCCCATAGACAGAATAGGAGTCGAACTGTGTTGTGAAAGACGGCCGGATGATTGAGTCGGACTCAAATTTTTTGTGGTTTTCAATTACACAAATTAACGCAAAACAAACATATGATTTGCTATTGTAATTTTGTAACTATAAACAAAAAGCAAAGATCTCATCACACCTCAGAGCAACTTCGAAACCAGTTATTATTTCTATTATTATATTTTTTTTACGGATAATGGAATCAGTGAATGAATTCGTTCGTAGTGCTAAAGATCGTGATTATGGACGCGAGTTAAAAAAAATATTTGCATTTTATACAAATTTATAATAGACGCTTCGTTAATTTGCTACATTTGTACAAATTTAGCACTCATTGTAGCTTGCAATTAATTCTACTTGTTTTTGTGAATATTCCCATACATACTAAAATTAATATTACGCGTCTCGGCTTCGCATGGATGTGATTCACCATTATATATTTTGTATCCTTACGAACTTAATGCACATGTTGTAAACAAATCTTTCAATAAATTAGCAATACTGAAATCGTCCTTATTATTATTATTCATCACCATTACAGCCCATCACGAGTTCACTGCTGGACATCGGCCTCCCCAGGCAATGTTCTGAGCCACCTGCCGCCATCGACTTCTCTAACGGGGCCCGGGCTACACTTCGCTCGCTGCTCGAGAAACATTCCTATTGCCGTTGCACCTAACTAATCCGTTAAAAAGATGGTGAAACCGCATTTAGATTCATCAAGTGTTGTTTAGATATTAAACGTATACGTAACTTTTTGTAACAAACATACTTCTGCAGCTATAATCTGGTTGTAGCACGAATGAGTCGGCTCAACTGGGGAAGGATCGCGTGTTTTACAGAATACCAGCATAAAATAACAGCTCAATGCTGCTGAGTTTACTATGGAGAGAATAGAGAATCAGTAACCATTTTTACTGAAGACGTGGCATTTTACGTCATCAGGCGTGACTACGCATCTGCATTTTTATTCTTAATCGAGGTTAGATGTCAATACTTTCGGGCCACAGTATCCACTTAACATCAGATGGACTCTGTGCTCGATTACCATTCTTATCCTTAAAAAACACAAACATTCTTTGGATATTTTATTAATCAATTTTTCTCTATATAACTTTGCCTGAGGATGTATATTAAAACTTTTATTATTAGTATTCGGGAAAGGTTAGATATTCGAGCCGTGATACCTGAAAGTGATCACTTGACTTTAATTTTATAATATGATGACAACTACTAAAATTTTCCACAGAGCTTCTTGACTCTTATATCGTCCAATCGTTCAATCCTCACAGAAACGAAATACAATGCCAAGACCATACCAAGACCAATAGGATGAACAATAGGTGTTTCTATAAAAAAAATTGAATATTATTTTTGTCTGTTTTCTTTTGAACCACATTACAACGAAGCCATCGTAATGTAGTTTCCTAAATTCTTAAAGAAAAAAATTGAAATTAATGAAAATGCATGAAAGAGCTGCGAATAATGTTCTTTCTACATAGTTAGTAATCAATTGCATAGGTGTCGCTTTCACTTCTCCACGGTTGGGTTGTTGTTGACATGCGTGAGACGATAAACTGACGCTCGTGGCACGGCGCCAATTATGCTTTGTCTTTCATTCCACAGCGTTGATTGATCTACAGTTTAAAATTTTGTTCTACATTTGTCTTGCTCTTTATTTGTCTATATTACTTTATATTTGTTTGTTATAATTATGCAAAAAAAATTGCGATTGAGCCACAGCAGGGAAAAAGTACTTACTACTTACTAGTACCTGAAAATTTCATATTACTGGAGCAAATCGCGCTAGAGTAACGATGTAATTTTAAGTGCTTATATATCTCGTATTTGGTGGTGAAAAAAAATCTAGGTAAACATGCAAAATAAAAATCGAGGAGATAAGTTTCAAAATCCCATTGGGGACATGTAGCGGACTCTTTCATACCCTAAAACCCTCACAGGAATGAGTGATTGTGTCAATTGGCAATTGTTGTACGTAACGTAACGTGTACGTAAACCACGTGTCAAGAACATGATATGTAGGTGTTTGTTGACTGCGCTTCGAACAGCGAGTGAGCTCGGCTTCTGCTGACGCAACGATCCATTCATAAATATTGATTTTCTTCCGATATTATTAATAGAAACAATTTGCGGAACAAGAAAGAACTCAATATCTAAGTGGCTGTTTACAAATAACTCTCCGAGCTAACGTAGACGTAGAAGTGGCGCGGCCACGTGGTGGCGCGGCGTGTTTCGAAGCGACGCTAAAAATATGGGCATACAAGGCGAGTTTAAAAAAAAATGGGTGATAAATGAACACACAGTCCACCTGATTGTAAGCGGATGTTGTGGTCCATAGAAATCTGTATTTATATTCGATTAAGACTCTAAAAATAGATGCGTTTTACTGAAGACCAGGGCGGCGGCCAATACTTTGTTTCCGGTAAAAAGGGTCTCTGGTTCTCTACACTCGTCATAAGGAACACACCAGCATTAAGCTGCCATTTTGCGCTAGTATTCTCTCAGAGCGTGATCGAGCCGACCCTTTCGTGCTACAATCACAATATAGTCGAAATGTGACTCTGCCACGTAAAAATGATGTACACTTTATAGCGTGATACCGACTTACATATTTTACAAATGCGGACCCAATATTATATTATATTCAATACAAAATCAATCACTGAGTTAAAAGTCTCGAAGCGTGGCCTCGGCCGGGTTATCGCGCGACCTCTTATCACCGCACGCACATCAGCGCACGGCGTGTGCTCGCACGCACACAAGCGCCTAAGCCACTTGAACACATCGGTCTGGTCCGAAATAGGTCGAATGTGTCGTTCCATGTAATTAGGACGAGGAACTAGCTGCGAACCCGCGCTATCGTACCATTCTTCCTATTTTTGTTGTGTTCATTTTGTTTTCGATTCCAATATGTGTGTGTCTAATGTTCTTCTAATTGTGTTACGTCATATTCGGCTGTAGTGTAGACAGTTGCAGCGGTGAAGCGTCGATAAGCTTGCGTTGCAACTTGTGCAATGGCCACATGTGTACTCTGAAATTTATTCCAAATGCACATTCTCATATCGGGTGTAGAAATATTCCATTAATATAAACAGTGTAAATAATAATTCATTAACCTCTGCTTCATACTGACAGTACAAAGCATAATATAAGTACGTTACACGAATTCCTTTCAATCATCCACGAACCCACTGCTGATCATAGGCCTCCACCACAGATGCCTCATAGAACGGACGACTTACGTGACGGTAAAATGCATCACACTCTATTTTATCATGGCTCTCTAGGTCTTCAAGCAAAAAGATGCAAAAGTGTGTACGAACCATTACGCTCCTACCGTCTACCAAAGGACTAGATTTTTAGACAGTCTACGTGATGGTAAGTTAATGGTCCATATCCATAGCGACCCAAAACCGTCTTTAATAAAGAGAGAAACAGTTGTCTCCTCTGAGAGCTGATGTGGAATATCCCAACAACGGCAAATAAGATTTCCGTAGTTCCTCTTTCACCATACGAAACTGCAGTTTTGTACTGTTGTTTCACGCTGGTATTTTGTACGAGCGTGGCTCCACCAGATCTGCCGGAGTATGCTTCTGATTTAAAATAAGATCTTATATTACATCTCCTCTCCTTTTTATTCGTATATATCATAAAGTCCACTCCTTGGCTCTCTCTCTGGAACTTTTTATTGGGTGCCCATCGAAGGTAGATCCCAGCCATGGTTTGATCACTCCTGCAAAATAACATTACGCTATAAGCAGGAGTGCCAGCGAGTCTGGGCTGACGCATCGACGTCTTGGGATGTAAACACCAGTGCTCCTAAAATAGGCATAATTCCGCTTCCAGGCCCTTCAAAAGAGTCATTGTCACGGCAAAGTCGGAGCACATCGGCAGAATTGGCGAGAAACTAGTTCGTCTTCCTTCGGGAACATATGCATTCTGATCTCTCGCCAAGGCTATCCAAGGGAACTTCTGTCAGCCATCTCTCCCATCTCTGCACGGGGAGAACGACTCACTGGCCCATGCAGCAAAGGACTAAGCCGATCTGCTGGGCTCTCTCTTTGCGTCCAACTCGACTTTAGATGACGTTGGGGACACATCGCCGACCATCCCTAGGTTTGAGTGCTCCATGCAGGATGTTCTCTTTACCCAATGCTCAGTGCGCAGAGCACTACTCTCCCTGGGCGTCAACAGGTCGAGTAAACCGAATGGCGTCCCTTCTATTGTGCTGAAGACGTGTGCTCCAGATTTGGCACCGGTTTTAACGCGTTTTTTCCGGTACTCCCTCGGCGTAGTCCCGAAATCATGGAAGACAGTCGTCGTGCACCCGTTCCCTAAAAAAGGTAACCGCTCTGATCCATCCAACTATTGACCTACCGCCATCACCCCTTGTCCTCTGAAGTAATGAAATCCATTATTAACAGTCAGCTCATGTGGTACCTTAAAGATCACTAGCTGATTAGCGACCGCCAGTATGGTTTCCATATCTTCTCGGTTACCTAGCTCATAAATAGGTGGAGGCATTAGAGTCTAAGGTGGAGGCGTTGGCCGTTAGTTTGGCCATAGCGAAGGCCTTCGATCGGTTTTGACACAAAGCGCTTCTAACACCAACGCCGTTTCTTCTGTATATAAATGACATGTCGCAAACGGGTAACAATTATTGCTATGCAGACGGTAGCACTGGTGATGCTTAATACACCTGCCGTTCGTATAACGGGAAAACGTCTCCGAGTACCTGGACAAACTTGTGTCTGAAGTCGAGATCTTTAGAAAGCCGCAAACCGCATTTCAATCGATCAAGACGCTCAAAAGTTATAAAAGGTTTACATACTTTCACACACACACATACATACATACTTTCGTACGGACGTCCACGTAAAATTAGTCAGAATAGCTTCCTAGGATCTCAAAACGTCGAGATCTGATGAAAACCCGATTTTCAAAAATCGGGATGAAACCAATAACTTCCCCATTTTTGAAAAATTTCAATTTTTTTAGCGGGAAGTTAAAAAACCTCTTCGTCGTATCTCCTCAGTCTTAAGGCACTCCCCTTGTTACCTCAGCCAGTATCGGTATCCTCGGCATCAACATATTGAGCGATGTGCAGTTTCGTGGTCACTTAGAAGAGAAGGCCAAATTGGCCTCTAAAAAGCTTGGCGTGCTCAGCAGAGCGGGACAGTATTTCATGCCGGCACACCCCAAATTTACAAGGCGCAAGTTCGGCCGCACATGGAATACTGTTCCTATCTTTGAGCTAGGGCTCCCCAGTGCCAGCTCCTTCCACTTGACCGCATCCAGCGCAGAGCGGTTCGAATAGTCGACGATCGAGTGCTTTCCGATCGCCTCGATTTACTGGCGCTCTGAAAAGATGTTGCATCTCTGCGTACTTTATCGCATCTATCACTGGGAGTGCTCTAAGTAATTGTTCAGGTTAATCCCAGCCGCCAAAATTCGTGAGCGCACTACGCGGCAAACCTCCCGATACCTATCCACACCATCTGGATGCTTGGCGGTCCACCACTGTACGTTTTCTCTAGTAGTTTTCTTCCGTATACGACCTCTCTGTGGAATAGTTTACTACCGGCGATTTTTCCGGATCGATACGACCTGGGGACCTTCAAGAAAAGAGCTTACTCTTTTCTAAAGGGTCGGCAACGTACTTGCAATTCCTCTGGTGTTGCGGATGTTCATGGGCGGCGGTAGTCACTTAACATCAGGTGAACCGTATGCAGGCGACCGCTCAGACCCGTCCAACTACAGGCCTATCGCCATCACCTCCTTGTTCTCCAAAATAACGGAGTTTATTGTTTCGATCGGGTCTGGCACAATCTGTCTGACTTATCGAATAGTGTGCGGTTTCGTGGTTGGCCAAATTGGCCTCTAAAAAGCCTGGCGCTCTCAGCAGAGCGAGACAGTATTTCATGCCGACACATCGCTTGCAACTTTACAAAGCGCAAGTTCGGCCTCAGATGGAATATTGTTCTCATCTCTGGGCTGAAACACCCCAGTGCCAGCTCCTTCCACTTGACCGCATCTAGCGCAGAGCGATTCGAATCGTCGACGACCGAGTTCTTTCTGATCCGCCCGATTCATTGGCGCTGCGTAGTGATGTTGTATCCCTTTGTGTTTTCTACCGTATCTACCGTGGGGAGTGTTCTGACGAATTGTTCGGATTAGTTCCAGCCGCCAAATTTCACGAACGCACATCTCGTCAAAATTCCTGATACCATCATCACCATCTAGATGCTTGGCGGTCCACTACTGTACGTTTTAGTAGGAGTTTTCTTCCTTGCATAAGTGGAAATGTTTACCACCGGCGACTTTTCCGGACCGATACGACTTAGGGACCTTCGAGAAAAGAGCTTACTCCTTTTTAAAAAGCCGGCAACGCATCTGCAATTCCCCTGGCGTTGCGGTTGTTCGTGGGCCACGGTAGTCACCTATTATCAGGTGAGCCGCATGCTCGTTTGCCCCCTCTTCTATAAAACAAAAATCCTTTTTAGGAATATCCGTAGTTAGGTTTATCCATTTTAATGAATCCGTTTAATCTTGGTAGAGCCACGCTGCAGCTATATTATGGTTGTAGCACAAATGGGTTGACTCGACCGGTGGAGGATCACACTCCCACAGAATACCAACGTAAAATAAGCAGCTTAATGCTGTTGTGTTTCAGATGGTACGTATAGAGAACCGGAGACTCTTTTACTGGAAACAAGGCATTCAATCTTAGACTCATCTGCATTTTGATTCTTAATCGGGGATAAGTGTAGATGTCTATTGGCCATAGAATCCGCTTACCATCGGGTGGACTGAGTGCTCGTTTGTCACTCTTTATTTTATATTTATTTTATAGATGTTAAAAATTAACCCACCTTATTTAGATATCGCTGATAAGAGCACACAGTTCACCTGATGGTAAGTGGATTCTGTGGCCTATAGCCATCTCCGTTTATCCTCTACTAAGAATCAAAATGCAGATGCATTGTTACCCCTGAGGACTAAGATGGAATGCTTCGTTTCCAATAAAAAAAATTCTCTGGATGATTGAATATAACTTGAATTATTTATATTTGGAGTCGGTTATCTAATAGCTGTTCCGTTATTAATAATAACACTAGACTGTGCTGTTTAGAAATTTCATCAAATGCTGGCTAGCATGTTTGATTTAGCAATAAGTAACTAAAGTTAATTGTTTTTTAAATTTAATTTGTTAAATTGCTCACTTTGAAAGTGTTGTTAAATTAAATTGTTATCGTTAAAAGGGCCATGTGTAATTGAAACGTGTGTGGTGTGGGTGTGCAGGGGCCGGTGCTGCGCGAGCACACGGACGCGGTGTGGTCGCTGGCGAGCGCGCACGGGCGGCTGCTGTCTGCGTCGGCGGACGGCACGGCGCGGCTGTGGGCACCACGCGCCGCGCGCCCATTGCTCACCACGCTGCGCGACGACGCGCACGCTGCGCACCCCGCGTCCGCAGCTGCCGCCGACTTCGCCGACGGAGGGGCGCGCGCCGCCGTCGTCTACCGCGACGGCACGCTGCTGCTGTACGACCTCGAAACCAGCCAGGTGCGCTCGCACACGCACATGCACGCATAATTCCCAACTTTACACTCGAACCGTATAGAGGTCAACCAGGTGCACTCGTATAAGTACCGCTCAGGAAACAGTCAGTTGCGCTCGTACACGTACCGCTCAGAGAGTACCCGGGTGTGCGCACATACGCACACTTACTTTACACTCCACATAAGAGGCCAACCAGATGCACTCGCACGCTTACCGCTCAGAGACCGGCCAGTTGCATTAGCCCACGCTACGCTTAGCACTTCCACCTACCTACCACTTAGAGAATAGACATGTACGCACGTTCACTTAGTTCACACGCCTAGTGTGCGCACACATGCACATTTACACCACACTGGCACCATTTAGAGAGCAGCCAAGTGCGCTCACGCACGTACCGCTGAAAGAGTATCCGGGTGCGTTCACACACGGGTTACTTACTTTACAGTCTTACCGCTTAGTTACACATACGCTTACTGCACACATATCACTTATGCCCAATTTCTATATTCATGAAACATTTGATTTGATTCTCCGTTACGATCCGTGTTATTACATACGAAGTGCATGTAGAAACAGTTTATAGTAGAAATTGCTTTGTCTGTAAAATTGCCGTTCTGTAGTACTGGCCATTTAAAATCAATATAATATTTATTTGACTAAGAATTCTAATTTCAAATCAATCTTTTTTAAAAACATGGAAGTCTTTCAAAATTAGTAATTTGTTTATTGATTAGCGTTGCATTTCATCGTATTTTAATCTTTTTCTTTATCATGGATACGTTAAAATTCGAGTAATTATGGAGTATGAGTATACCACCGTGGCAGTAACCCGGCACAAGCTACACACAACGTCAGCGATGTTTACCGAACCAATACTGCGGACGAACACACCGCCTGCCCGCTTCTGATCTGAAAAATGAACCTCGCGGTCGTCTGAAAACTTGGGATGAATTAAAAGCGATTGTGGAAGCTTATGATACTCAATCTACAGCCGAATTTGTAGCAGCTTTTGACGTTAGCATCAAAACAATATTGGTACATTTGCGTCAAATTGGCAAGGTAAAAAAGCTTGACAACTGGGTACACCACGTACTCAACGTGTCAGTGCGAAGTACGCGTCGATACGTGCCTTGCACTGCTCAACAGGTACACAAACGAAGGGTTTTTGAACTGCATTGTTACTTGCGACGAAAAATGGATTCTGTTAGACAAACGCAAGCGCTCAGTAAGTAGGTTGGAACCTGGTTAAGCACCTAAACAATGCCTTAAAGGAAAAATGATAGTCACTGTTTGGTGGTTTAGCACCGGTGTGATTCATAACAGATTCTTACCAACCGGGATGAGCATTACTGCAGATGAGTACTGCAAAGAACTGAACACAATAATGGAGAAGCTCGCACATCTCTAACTAGCTTCGGACAATCGCTAGTCCCCGCTGCTCCTGCACGACTACGCGCGACCTCTTATACTGCACAACAGACGGTTTCCAAGTTACAAGAGGTGGGGTTAGAAGCTCTCCATCATCCGCCGTACTCACCAAACCTTGCTCCTACATACTTCTACTTTTTCACACAATTTCCATAATTTTGATAACTTTTTGGCGGGGAAAAATTCAGTACCCAAAAGGCCAAAAATTCAATACTAAAAGACTACCTTTTAGGTATTGAATGCCTTTGAAGAACTTGTTGTCTCCCGTTCAGCTGATTGTTTCAAGAAGGGATCAATAAACTGCCACTGTGCTTGCAAAGATGCATCGATTGCATAGGTGATTACTTTGATCAATAGAAGTAAAAAATATAGAAAAATTAGTTATTTCATACAAAACGGCAATTTCATAGGTAAAGACCTAATAATACAAAGTAATCATTCAGCAGCTGTGGATGACTTAATGTAGTAGTTGAAGTATTAGTATTTTATTTAAGAGGATTGGGAAGCTGTAAATTTTCATACAAAAGGCGATAACGTTTTCCCTCCCGTAAACATAGTCTAATTTTCATAATTTTGGGAAATATTGTAGACATAATGAAAAACTAGGTCTGTACGTTTTTATTTTTATGAAATACGAAGGCGTACAATATATGTTATTAGCATCTAAATATCTATATTTTTGACATAAAAACTTCGTCGAGCGTTTTTAGTTTTATTTTTAATTAAACCAAACTGAAGTACTAAAAAAGAAGAACGTGCAGACCTAAATTAAGATATACTGAATGTACTGGGGGGGGGGGTGAAAAATGTTATCGCTCAAAACAATATTTTAAAAAAGAAATCTAGGCAATTACTTCCAACATTTGCAACTCTCTTTACGACTATACGGAGCGACTGATGTGAAAAATATAGCATTTTTGAAAATACCTACTCGCGCTGCGAATCGGCACTTCACTACCCTCTTAAAAAAGGAATTTTCATGATCTTCATTTACTGCTATACTGCTAAACGTCTTGTAAAATAAAACGCGGCGTTTTTGAATGTAGAAACCTAGCATTAGCGAGCAGTCAGTGTTTACTCACGATGCACACGCTTACTCCACATCTACTACCAAAACAACAGCCAAATGCGCTAACACACGCACGTTCACTTCACACTCTTGCCTACTTACAGAGCAGACAGGTCCAGAGCACTAAGTCAGCAGCTAGGTATAAACAAGGTAAAAGCACACCCACTTTTCCTCTATACTCTTACTACTAAGAGGGGAGGTCAAGAAGTTCGTGAAATGAAAGGGAAAAGAGGAAATTAAATTTTTCTATTTTGATATATTCTCCGTTAACCTTGGTACACTAATCAGACCGTTCAAATAACTTATTTACAACTTCAAAAAAAATGTTATATGAATGCCCTCAAAATAGGCAGAAATTACCGACTTCACTTCTTTTTCATCTGTAAATTTCTTTCCCCGAAGCTCTTTTTTCATATTATTTATTATTGGGAACAAATAATAATCCGAAGAGGTCTAATCTGGAATAAAGGGAGGGTGGTTTAAAATTTCGAAGCCGCGCTTGTGTAAGGAAACCATCTCAACGTGACTATTGTAAACAAATTGCGTTGTCGTGTAAAATGAGCACACCAATTTTCCCTTCTTTTTATTTTTAATCGCATCTTTTAACTTTTTTAGAAGCGTAGCGTGAGCGAATCGAACAGTAAAATCCACCCTGAATCCCAAAAAATCCTTTCCAGCTGAGTATGACACCTTGTACTTTTCAAGCGGTGCTGCGATTGTTTATGCCACTGCATGGACTTCGTAATATTAAACTTTCGTCGATGTTTTGATTACACGGGTCCAAAACTCGGGCGAACATTCGACCTGCTGCTGTTTTTGAAGCAGTGTGTGAATGTGTCACGGACAATCTTTCAAAACCATCTTTGATGCTCCAGTAATTTCTAATTTGTTTTTTCTTCCGATGAGCTTCTTCATGAACAAGTTTTTTAATTTTTTCAAAAATGTCTGCGGAAGTTGCCTCAATCGGTCGGCCTGAGCGCCTATCGTTTTCAATTCAATGCTTGAGAGTCGGGTCAAAATAGCCTTGCTTAAAAAGGGCTATGCCACTTTTAAATCATCGTTTTCCAGGGCAGGTGATATTTAAACAATCCTCTCTCACTCGCAAAAAAAATTGTGGGTCACTCATGGGCAAAAAAACTATCCTATCTCTCAAGTTGGACCAAACTGCACATGGTGTGCAAATTTGATTAAAATCGGTTAAGTA
>DWHP01006234.1:0-11513 GCA_018247895.1 Parnassius honrathi | reverse complement strand
CTTTACCACTGGTTCGAAAAAAACCTCCGTCCAGGGAAGAGCCAGCAAGAAACCCAGCGGGACATTAAAAAAAAATATTCTGCAATGTCAATGGTCACAAAATATTTACAAAATTGATTTTAGAAACAGCTTGGAAGCGACCACCTCATTCCCAGGGGTTATTATTAACCATGTATTCATTTATATCGTAATTACCCTTTTTATACAGTTTTTGTTTGATTAAATATTTAAACTTGGTAATAGAGAGACCTTGTATATTTTCTGCGACTTTGTTGTAATAGCGCATACATTACCCCAAAAATGAATTACTGACTCTGTGGAGTCTAGAAACTGGTATCACTAGCTTGTGTTTGTTCGTAGTGTTTACAGAGTGTATACCACTTTTTTTACTAAAACTACCAGCGTTTTTGTGAACATACATCAAATTTTCGTAGATATACTGAGAGGCCAAAAAAAATTCAAAGAAAAAAAAATTATTTATTTCTTTGAATTTTTCTCTAATAGACTCTCTAAGTTTACGGTTGTAAATAACTTTTATGGCCCTCTTCTGCAAAACAAAAATAGTTTCTAAATCAAATATATGATAATGTTAGTTTTAGTTTTGTGTTTTAGTTTTATCATTGCCGCAGAACGAATGATTAGGCTCAACCGGTGAAGGATTACGCTCGCAAATTATACCCCTGTTAAATAGCATCATAGTGCTTGATTGAACGTTATTAATGAACCGGTGACTCTTTACACGTGTAACGAGGTATTCTATCTCAATTCTCGGTGGTGACAAGACGTCTGCACTTTAATCCAATCTTAGATAACTGTATGTGACGTCTATGGGCTACAGCGTAAACTTGCCATCGGGTGGACTGTGTCCGCTTGTCATTCTTACTTCCTTGTTAGAAAAAAAACTGATAATCCATCTGGATCGTAATGAACTGCGTAATGGATAGTATAGAAAATTATTCGTCATTATTAGCAAATATTTCATTGATGTATGGGGGCTGCCTTAAATTCTCACTTACAATAATTTAAGTTTGTTTGAAGTTATCTTAGGTACTCTGTCGTTAATGTAATGTAATATATACCTGCTTTCCACGTTTGCTGCGCTTATGATGGTGTTTTCGGTCGCCGACCAACCGCCGTATGTTCATATGAGTCTTATAATTAACTTGTGTTCCCAGATCACGATCATTTACTGCGTGTCTACTGTAGCTGAGTCGGCGGTGCTATCGAAATTATTTTAATAAAGTTTTGTGAAATTAATAATGTTTTAAGTTATGTTCTCTTCAATAGCTGGTAGTCATTCCACTACTGAATGAGGAGCTTCATTAACCCTCGCCCAGGCTTCATAAGGGAATTTGTCGTTATAGCTACACTCGGCAGGCGCTGTTTTAATGGAATTACCAGTATTACACGAGTTTGTTATCCCGTCTTATATTGGAGGCATTAATAATTCTACCTGATGGTAAATGGTGATGCAGCCGAAGATAAATGGCACCGACTTATCTTAATGAAAACCTATTCACTTCTGCCTCAAAGACATTGTACTCGGTCGGCTTTGTTCTTAGTTGCATGCTTCATATTTTCCATACTAGCATACCAAACATTTTCCTATGTCGGATGTCAAGATGCAATGACTGATGTTCTCTTATGTTACGTTCGAGCTTTTTATTTCTAAACTATATCCCAATATATTGCAAAATGAATATTAAATTTTTTGCAAAACGGTACTGTTTTTTTTAAATTATTGGTAGTTAAATAAAATGTATTATTAAATTCCTTTTTTATTTTATCTACGAAAAAATAAATTTCAAAAAAAACTTAAATTCATGACAAAAGTTAAAAGGGCTTTAAAACTGCGAGTACTTATAAGAGATTTCAAGAACTAGTGTTCATAAAAACCTTTCAATGAATAACCTTAACAATAATACAAATTGTAATCATAATACAATGTAACATAATAATAATAATAATGTCCTCTGGACCGAATTCCGGTCATGGCGGCCAGCCTCAAAAAATACCCATCGGCGCAGGACTGGATTATGGTACCCAAGTGTATGCGCAAGCACAGGTGCACTCTCTATTTCCTCACTTTCATAGTCCGATGGGACGGTAAACCAACACGACCGGAGAGAATTCAGGCGCAGAAACAAAGGTTTTACGTACTTTCCGATGCATGTGGATGAGACACCGCCAACTTCCTGACTCCGGGCAGCTACTAAGAATTTCTTAACGGA
This sequence comes from Parnassius honrathi, assembly GCA_018247895.1. Taxonomy (NCBI): domain Eukaryota; kingdom Metazoa; phylum Arthropoda; class Insecta; order Lepidoptera; family Papilionidae; genus Parnassius; species Parnassius honrathi. The sequence goes on along the minus strand of DWHP01006234.1, from coordinate 9,282 downwards.
AAAATAGCCGATTTTTTTGGCTCGACCCCACATTCGAACCCGGGACTTCGTTATCAGCAGTCGCGTTTACACCACCATACCAACACATACACTTATATAACCATACGGGAGTTTATCTGGATTGTTACCATAAAAAGGTATCATGGTGAACCTATTTCTAATAAGAAGCAGTACACTTATCTCTGGTTCAAAGTGGAAGAGAGTCAGTATTATTAGAGTAATTACAGGCTGTGTGTGATTTCGTCTTGCCTTTATCAGAAACAATTTTGTGAGCTTCCTTATTTGAAGTGAGTTGCAAATGTACATAGGTTGCAGAATATTTACAATTAAGTATTTTTTACCCTAATATTATATAGAAACTGTTCAACCTTTATGCTTGATTTATTATCTCAAGTAACGGGCAAATCAATAAAGATAAATTCGGCGACAAAATAATATATTATACATAAAATGTTAGAAATACACTCACTCTTCTGTAAGGTTTGCAAAGCTCCTCAGCAAGCAAGTGGTGAATGCGTGCATCTGTCAAATCTTTTTTGGACGGATTATATTCCAATTCCTGCATGTCTATATTCCACGTAGACGAGTCCAATTGACTGAAGCTAGGGCTAAATAATACAATGCAATAAGTTATTAAAGTTATATTATGTAAAAATTAACAGAGAATTTAATTTAAGATTAAGAATAGAATGCTTCGATGGTTTGGTTATATAGAAAGAATGAAGAATGACAAAACAAATTTATATCGCAGATGTGAATGGTAGAGTCGCTAAGGGACGCCCTAGACGGATATTTATCGACCAAATTGGAGATATATTGAAAAGGGGCCAGATTAGGAGTACCCTTAACCGAAGGGCGCGTATGCGTAGATATATGGATGTAAAGGAGTCGACAGAGGTGTGTCAGGATCGTGCCAAATGGAAGTTCGTAGTATCTACCTACCCCTCTGGGTGACAGGCGTGAGTGTTTATGTTATGTAATTTAAAGCATAAAGGTACTTCAATGCTTTCTTTCTTTACTAATAAAAATTGTCCGCTACTCTAGTCAATTACCAATTCACCTTACGAAATATTGCATCATTATGCACCTATTTTAAGCTAGTGTTCTGTGCGACCGTTATCCTTCCGTATTCGAGCCGTCCCACTCATGCTACAAAGTTGAAACTCGAGAACCTTTCTTCCTCATCGGTTGTCGGTTCTTTGAGCTATGTGGCCGGCCCATTGCCACTGCAGCCTACTGATCTGCTATGTCAGTTACTTTTGTTCTTCTGCGCATGTCCTCGTTACTGTAATTTGTTTAGTTATAATTTTATCATGCATAGAAATTCTGAGTTTAGTCCTTTCCATAGCTCTCTTAGAGATTGGGCTTCCTCATACTAGCATTGAAGGACCACATTTCAGAATCCTGTAATTTATATAAAACTCTTAAATTAAGTATCAATGGGACGCAGAAACCATCGACCAGGTATTTATTTGTCGCGTCTTACTCAAATAAACCAATAATTTTAAAAACAGATAAGCATTATAATATAGGTAGTCATTTTCCCACCAAGAACTTTCTTACCTTCCGTTAAAATTAGCGTTTGTGTAATTCTTAAATATGGCTGACATCGACTCAGCGCCAGATATGTTTCCAATGGTCGAGGCATTTCTCTGCATATATTCTATTGCGTCCCTCATAGCTAATTTAGAATAGGTTTCTAAAATTTTTGGCTCTGCCCCCTAAAAAGTTCGTCAGAATAAATAATGACATTAAATTTAACCTCTCAACCCCCTAGCAGTCTCATGAGACCGCGGCCATATTCCGTCAAATCCCTAGCGGTCTCTTGAGGTCGCACCCACCCACAGCACTTTAACCCATAAAAACTTACGTATAGAGAGACTACTTTTCTGTGAAGATGTTTGACATTATATAATCAATATGAAATACTCTATCCTTTAGTGCAATAAAAAACTGTTATCCTATGAATATTTATTTATAATCTACGTTCATTTCATACCATTTTCGCGTGAATGTAATTGTGTTGATGTTTGAAAATTTCTAGTATTTTATTAGTGTTTTAGTACAGTGTTTTGTTATAATATTGTAATGAAAGTTTTTGTGTGAATATAATTTATCTTTTTGGGTAAATAATTTGGACTAATATGTATTGAGATGTATGTTTTTTTTGTTATCAAAATACAATAAAATCTTTTTGTGATGAAGTAAAACTTAACTTTTGTTTAGACCACAGGATAGAGAATATAATGATAGATTTTATAATGCTAAACTTCTTCATAGAAAAGTAGTCTCTAAATATAAGTTTTAATGGTTTTGAGTGCTGTTGGTGGGTGCGGTCGCATGCGCCTGGCAAATCCCGAGCGGTCGCGAATGGGATTTTTCTGGCGCTTGAAGGGTTAAAAATTTTATGTTTTTATTCTGTTCCTTGTGAGTATTAAATCGTAGGAGTAGTTATGCTTGCTTATCCTATATGCGAATAGGTACTACACACGACACGTGAATTAAACAAATTCTGTGGATTTACTATTACTACTATTTGCTCTGGAGCGCTCGAAACGAGAACGATAAAATTAAGTTAAAATAGAAGATAATAAAAATCATCATATCAGAATTGTCTCAGTTATGTTTAATCTTACTTTACTTCATTATTGCCACCAGGAAATATATGAAAATTGGCACGGATAAAACATTTAAAAATGCACTCGATTATTAACTTTTCTACAAATAACATTTTACAAATTGTGCAGCGCTATTAAGATATTAACCTAATATTATACCTATGTTCATAAATATTAAACTATACAGATAATAAACAGTTACTTGTATTTGATGCAAACCTGGTAATTTCTCAGCAAGAAAGGTCGGATAAAACGATTATCAAATCTCTTAAATTTATCCCTCATGTGATGATTGCCATGTTTACCTAAGATATCTTCGATCCCTGCCATCAAATGGTCCATAAACTGAAAAAAGACAATGAATTACAAGTAAAAGTAAAAATTATTGTCGTTGCGAAAGTTAAATGGTGTTTACCCTTTCATGTATCCTTTCGTTCATTGTTGGTTTCCTCTTTTCCATAGTTTTTACATTTAAAATCCTTACTAATGGTTTTATAGTGATTCCCTGAATAAATACGGTGAAGTAAATCACCGCAATTGTAGTAGTAACAAACATCGGCTGTAGTTTAACCACCTCTGGATCTATTAATAGCACCAATGCAAAGGCGACAGCACCTCGGAGACCTTAAGTATTGAAATAATATTTTGCACATCATTTTATTTACAATAAATGTCAATAATTAAAAATGTACATATATCTAGAATCATATTGATATTAACATTTACCCAAGTGGTTTATTCTGCACAATTGGATCAGTGAGCACAATATTATAATGATAATATGATGGATATAGATGATCCGGTAGCGCAGTGTTTAAGCATTTCTTGTTTGTCCATCCACACAGCCTAAAAAAATCCACTGCTGAACATAGGCTTCCCCCACAGATTGCGTCATAAGACGGAATTTATCCTAGTTAGCGCGATTGGCAGTCGGGTTAGCAATCGGATTTTGATTATTTTGAGTATTGTTACTTTCCCCCTGTCGCTGCTTACCACACCTTCGCTACGGCAAGAGTACGGTAGAGCCATATTCTTACACCACCAAGTATTTGTATGGCTTAATTTTTCCGGGTCAGGATGTTTGTCTAATTTATTTTTTTATTTGGTTATAATGTGCGTTTTTTACAGTTGTTATAAAAAATATAGTACAACATACCATTTCTGGTGTACAAAATGATAGAAATTTAAAAACATTAAGTACTATTAAGTGCAATATAGTTTCAAATTATATAAAAAAAACATATACATTGCATAATACTTAACCAAAAAAAAAACATAAAAATAAACTAGAAAGTGACATAATAAAACAAAAACATTTACTATTATTTGCACTATCACGTCATTAATATTTATATTTTCAAGTTACATTATATAACAAGTATTAAAATATTATTATTAAAAAATAGTCCAAAATATAAACACATTGTTTTTCCAACAACTCACTAACCGAATAAAAAGATTTATTAAATTAAGTGAAATTTAAATGACTCAACAATACAGGATACATTTTATTAATGGGGGTACATAACACTTATTAAAATATAATAATGTGGTGATTGATTATTATTATTATAATCTCTTCGAACCAACAATATTATTTGCAAATGGTGCACATTCGTATCGTAGTAATTGACGATTGAAACTCTGGCAACCGGCACCAAGTCGCATTGCGATTGTGTATATCTCATTGTCTTCATTTAGATTTTTGATGTTTTGTTTCGTAGTACGTATTTTGTAAATGTATCAGTATCGTTTATAAGTCGATGTCTTTTTTTAAAAGCATTGTTGTCTGTTTAGGTCACAAAATATTACCATCATGAAAAAACACAATGCATTTGCGTTGTGATTCCCTTCGCATACGACTCCTATTAAAATAATTCATACACTCACTTTGTAGCTGGCAAATATCAGACCCAACCTAAATGTTACAGACTGGAGATGCGAAGCTTGGGCAGGGTAAAGATAATGGGTTTAGCAATCTGTGTCGACTGGCGAAACTCCAGGATCATTTCACACATTTTATTTATATCCAGCTGTGAATTTAAAAGACTGATTTATGATGATGATGATGATACTGATGATGCAGTGTTTCGGATTGTGGTCACATATAAGATTATATCGTTAAGCGGTATTGGCGAAGGAATATTTATCAAATGATAATTCGTGTAACAATTTAATTTAAAATAAATGACATCTACAAAAAATGCTGCTCAATACATTAGAAGAAATAATAGCTTGCTTAGTTTTAAAAAGCATAAGAAATACAAACGTACATAAAGTTGTTTACTTACCCCCGTAAGACATAACAAATTTCTCCACTGTGTTCAGTTTATGCAAGCGGAACTTATTAGCTACGGCACTAAATATGTACACACCTAAAAATGGGAATTTTTTAGACAACTATAATATTCAAACATGAATTTCAAATTTGATAGAAATTATCATACCTATAATCCGAAAGACTGAGCAAAATACAATGGTCAATAGCACGAACCAAGTGTTCCAGACGTGATTATTATTGACTGTCGCTACACCGAGGAACATGAATATGATGGTCTCTGACGAAGACGACAGCATCTTCATAGTGTACTTAATGGTCGTGTGCGATTTGTGAGAAATATTTGCTTCTACGTAATTCTTCATTGTTATACCGCAAAATGTAATACTGAAACAAAATCGTCATGTTGATGTTAATTTTGAATATTTTCATTCATAAATTACATTCTTCACAGCCTATCAAAGACTTCTGACGAACATAGACCTCCCTCATACAACGCCGCGTATGGAGCATATTTATTATAGTTACCACCCTAGTGCATTAGCAACTGCAGTTTTTATTATTTTGGTTTATTGTCATAAAGATGCTGCAAACCATAGAGTACTATAATACATACATAATAGAACGGTGGAGTGGGCGGAGCCCGTGTAGCTACTAACATGTCACTAACACGTCAATTCACACGTATAAATGTCAACACAAGCAATCGTTTCTAATTTTCGTGTCAAGCGTCGCTGCATGCGAATTATTTACAAAATGGCAAATTGTGCAATAATTACGCGTAGAAATAACAGCGGGAAATGGAATTTATATAATGGAAACATATTCTATAACCAGTAAGTGGAAACTATTTATATTTTGTGAATATTAGAAACAAAAATAAAGAGATATTTATGTGTCAAAAACATTAATCAAAAGTCTAAAATGTGTTTTTAGTAGTGATAACTGATAATACGAATAATTGCTTGTATGTGTGCTCCCGGCGACGCCAATCCTCCTACAAAGTAAGGTTAACAGCCATTCTATTGTATATTACCGTATTCTAGTAGTTCCCTCAGTTACCTCTTACGACAGGACACCCGTGGCATGGTATGGGATGGTGAAAATAAACAGTCAAATAGAAAAATAAGTTCTAAAAGTTGAAATTCATTGATATCTACCGACAGAGAAAGAAATCACATACTGTCGAATTTACAGCAAGCACTTATCCACTAAGCCACCCAGCCGTGGGTCCGGGGTTCGAATCACAACCGGAGCAAAAACTCTGCAAAAACTTGAATTCTGGTTTTCGGGTCTAGATCAATTGTAATTTTACCACTGGATATTGCATCATAGTTTTTCTGCGATCTAATTGCATTAAAATCAAGCACGTGCGAGTTAGATACAGTCGTACCCGTAGTGCACTACAATATCTCCTGTGCAAGTTACAGCTTCAGGTATTTGAAAGTTAAATAATTTTAAGCTGTGGGTAAGTGATTAAGTGAGTGAATGCTGTGGTCATATACATCTACAACGCATTTAAATCAAAATTCAAATGCTTCATCATCTCTGAGGACTAAGATGGAATGCCCCGTTTCCAGTAAAAGGACGTTTTCCGACAGACGGACGGATTTCAGTTTCTCTACACGAAACGCAGCAACATTTAGTTACTATTTTATGCTGGTATTTTGTAAGAGTGTGGTCCCATCCCAGCTGAGCGGACCCATGTGTGCTACAACAATAATAAAACTGCAGCAAGGATCTACCACGTTCGAAAACTTGAAACTTCGGGAATATAGAGATAAGTTAATCGAATTCGATAAAATCCATGAAAAAAAAACTAGTTTCATTGAGTGTATGTAATGTTCATGTTGTAGTTTTTTATTATAAAAGTGAAATGACAATGGAACTAACAGTCCACCTGATCGTAACGAGAGCAGCCACGACTTTTTCTGCCACTAGGGCGTAGCACGAATAAGTCAGCTCGACCCGGGAAGGACTAACTCTCACAGAATACCAGCATAAAATAGAAGCCCGATGCTGGTATGTTTTGTATGTCGAGTGTGGAACACCGAAGACCCTTTAGTTTTTACTGGTTGCGAGGCATTTCATCTAAGTCCTCAGGTGTGTCGAAACATCTGCGTTTTGATTCTTATTCAAAGATAGGTGTAGATGCCTATGGGCCACAGTATCCACTTACCGTCAGGTAGGTTGTGTGCTCGCTTGTCACACTTATTCTATAAAAAAACACTGGCACTTGACCCACGACCTGAACACTGATTCTAAGCGGAGTTTTTAAAATAGGTAAAGACAACGTGTAGTAGTTGTTTTGAAAGTAAGGGTGACAAACTAACACGTAGTGCAGGTAGCACTATGTGCTCGTTTGTTACTTGATAACGGCTAGTTGATGCTGTGGCCCATAAACGACTACGTTTATTTTCAATTAAGAATTTAAATATAGCGTTGTCATCGTTAAGGACCGAATGGTTACCAGCAAAAAAAATGGTTGTCGGTTCTTATCATTCTGTATGTTTATTTATTACGTTCCATTCGATCCATTACTGTTGGCAACGTTTGCCTACCTACTACCGCTGTACCACCTTGCTGAATGTAAAGGTAATTGATTTAGAATAGGCTTTTAACTAACGGAGACAGCTATGCCTTAATATTGTTTTACGGAAGATACTTTATACATTTTGCCACTTACGCCAAAATTCCACTCATATGAAACATTTCAGCATTCAAATACGCTAGGTATGCCATGACGAAGATGAAAATAGGTTCGATAACTCTAACTTCGTTTGTGAAACGGGTAACCAGTCCAGTGGCGAAGCCCCACACGACGCCTATGCAGGTGCCTCCCACAGCAACCACAAGGAAGGAAGCGAATCCCGCCAAGAAGTCTGTGTACATAAGCCGAGATGTACCCATTTCCCTGAAAATTAAGAAATACAGCATTGTATTACAAAATTTTATAATTTAAACTTGCGGTTGCTGTTATTTGGTGAATTTTTGTAATCTTGATTAACACTTGTACTAGTTTCCGGTCGATAAATCTTACATATTAAAAAAATTAGCATATTAATAATCTTGAGTGAAAAAACAAATTGCTATCCGTCAGCCTCGCTAAAATTCGAAAACAGCTCGCACTATTTCAATTATCTTTGTGTTTATTTGAGTTTGGATGCTTTAAAAACTCAATTGGTCCAGGTAGGTAACGCTGTTGTCGAGGTCCAGAAATCACCCATGCAAAGCCGGAGTGGATCGCTAGTATAATATAAATATTGTGAAATTAGTTGGTACAAGCGTTTATACAAATCACAAAAATTATAAAATTAGATTAATTTTCTTCTTTAACTGTAACAGGCCCTCGGAAGATTCCACACATACTCTTTGCTTGTTTTAGTGGTGGTTTTGTGTTTTTTTTTGGTTTGTTCACATTGTGGTCAAGCACTGACTTATAATAAGTAAAAAATAAAAATAAACGCTGAGCATGATTTCTTATAACTATAACAAAAACTATATTAAACAATCATATTTTAAAAATTAAGCTAGCTTTCCACTATGTGATATAATATACACATATTATATCCCGAAATATAAATTATATCCCGCGATTGCCCTTCAAACTGTGAGGTGTGCGTTCGTCATTGGAAGATCTTTTGACGTAGCGGGGGCCGCGGAAGGGTGCGTGGGGTACAGGAGGTGAAATATAACATGAAAATATTGCTCGGTCGATCGAAAAAATATTTATAGTTTGGGATGTAATATATATTATATCTCTTAAAAGTACGGTGAGCGACATTAATTTATATCTCGAGATGTAATATAAATTATATTATATCCCATAGTGGAAAGTAGGCTTTACACAATTTAATGTGGTCATTCTGTAATAAGTTGTAACCCTGAATGATTTTGCGAGAAATTTTCTGTTATGATAAAAGTATTATTTCAAAAAGATATTGTGACCAGACTTAAGGTGCTTCCGTGGCTTAGGATCGTAACAAGAATAAATAAAGAGGTGAGTGCCAACGGATTTACTGAGGATGCGTCGTTTTATGAGGTACTCATAATCGACGATGATGTATGTGAACATATATGGATGTGAAAAAAACGAGAGATATGTGTCGGGATTGTGCCAAATATAACTAAATCCTTAGTCTTTATCTATTCTCTTAGGTGACAGGCAATGATATTATACGAAATTTTACTTATAATATCATTTTGGCGACAGGCGTGAGAGTTTCTGTATTTTTGTACGTAATATTATAATTATTTTTAAAGAATTGTTACGATGTTTATATAAGTAATACATAAAATTACTTTTATGATACCAAAGTGCCGGCAACCATCGAACTCGGACAACTCTACGCTATGAATTTTAAGATGATCGGTTAGTCCTTGTAC
>DWHP01006233.1:0-11513 GCA_018247895.1 Parnassius honrathi | reverse complement strand
TATATATATAGATTGTAAAAAAGTTGTATTAACTGCATTGCAATCCCTTGTTTTCAAAAAAAATTGATTGTGACAAGCTTACTTACCTTTGACGTGAACAATAAATCTTTCGTTAACTATGCCTAAATTATTTTCCGCAATACAGGTGTATGATCCATCAGAAGCTTTGTTAACATTTTTTATTATTAGAGTTCCATCAGATTCGACTGAGTACCATTCAGATTCTAGACAAAGAAAAATACATATTATAAAAACTTGAATAAATAGGACGTTTATAATCTACCCTCCTCGTATCTTCATCATGTTTTGTAGGTGTCGCAAGAATCGACTTAAGCAAACTCACCGAGATATAAAATGAAGGCAAATGTTCAAAGGCTTTTAAATATTCTTATTTCATTTTTTTAATTATTGATACACCCACATAGTAAAATGTCTAGTAATTCAACACTATATTTATACCGCTTGTCGCGATATACGCACACATCTGCATAAATTACCCTTTTCAGTATCTGCACCAAACACATGTAAACCATAAAAGCACGCAAAGGCAAAGGCATTCATTCACTCATTAATTTCATCTTTCATGTATTAACCTGATTCAGTGAAATACATAATATGTAAATGTCAGTGGCAGAATGCAGAGGTAATTTACAACCAAACCTAAAATTATTTTCGCAAATATTGGCTTTATCTGACCTGTTTCTCTGCGTCAGGTAGTGAAGCCAATCGAAGTACTACTAATCCACTATCAAAAAGCTGATCCGAATATTTTTATTGCAAAAAATAATCATACTTATATTTAAAAGATTTCCATTCCACATCCATCTTATTTTTGGCTTAGGATTCCCAGTAGTAAGACAAGGTATCCTTATGACTCGATCTCCAACGATAGCTTGAATATTTTTCACTGATGTGCTGGTGAGTATATCAGGGGGTGCTGCGAATTTTTATTTTGTTTTATTGAATACAAAATTAGACATACATTTAATTATTTAATATATAATAATCTTTCTTTGTGTAATCGTTCACTACGGACAATTTTTCCCGATTGATACGATTTAGGAACCCTCAAGGAACAAGCTTACTTCTCTTTAAAAGGATAGCAAGGCACCTGAAATTGGTGCACTTGTTCTTGGATGGCGATCGACACTTGCTATCAGGTGAGCAACATGCACGTTTTCCCCTCTTCCACAAAAAATAATTGAAATTTTTCAATTAGACAAGCAAATTGTTTTTTTTTTTAATTTTGTCTCGTCACATGCATGCCATATTGATTAAATCTCCCGTAATAAAAATTTACCTAACTGCACCTGACCTTTTAAAGTGCATCAAACCAATTATAAGACAAGAAGGTACAAAACATAAGATAAAAATATAAACCAAGACAAACAACTAGATACACCTGAAAAATTAATATATAGGGATTATACATATTTCACATTATCACAATTAATATATGGAAAGTCCGAGTGTGGAATTTTCTAGAAAGATTAGTTCTGCTAATTGATACTAGATAGTGCTAGTGCCATGTATTAGACGTTAATTATGGCGTGCAATATTGCTCCCTCTTAAGACATGATCGTCCCGAGCATTATCGGCCTCATAATAACGCGCCAGTCGATCCACATGGACGATCTTAGGAGTAACTCTGGCACCTTTCTGAAACGGCACCGCAATTTCAAGGGCTACCCTCTCCCATGGTGCAACAATATTGTACAATTTCAATGCACCTCTTCGCAAAACTTGTACATTTGCGACACCAATTTTCGACATCGTCCCGACAATGGACCCAGTAAAACCGTTCTCGGATCTTCAGTAGAGTTTGTTTAACTTCCACTTGGACAATCATTATGGTACAGCTGTAGAACATCCGGTACTTTATGTTTAGGGACAACCATTTTTTTCGCAAATGACAACTGTCTCCCCGACCATTACCCCGTTTACGGCACAGAACTCCATTCTGAATCAGTAATCTGTCCCTTTAGACCCAATAGCTTTTCGAGGTCGATCTTATCGCTGAGACGTTGCTCCACTTGGGCTTGAGAGCACTGGCCTTCATCCATTTCGGAATCAGCTTTTTGTCTGAATCTTCCTACTGTGCATGTTGTAGGCTGTTCTTTCACCCGTTGCTGAGGCGGTCTGTCCTGAACATCCTCACAGATACCACTTCCTTACCCTCTTGCCTAGTACAATGTTCGCAATCTACAAGACAAGGTCTTCTTGACAATGCATCTGCGTTGCCATGTGATTTTCCGCTGTGACGTTCGATCACAAAGTCGTATTCCTGCTGCTGTTAGGCGGTGCTGTAAGCCGCATTACCCTCTCGAATTCGATCACCTTCTCTTTTCACAGTTTACTTAGGGCAGCTGGATCGAAGATGGCCCCTTTCACCACAACCGTAGCAACTTAGGCTGTATTTTTTATTGCGGTTGCAAACTGTAGCTGTTGCAACCTCCCTAACGCGATGAAAACCATGATCCCGCCGCTGTTGGGCGGTGCTATTAGCCACACTATCCTCTCGCGTTCGATCACCTTCCCTTTCTACATTTCGCTTAGGGCAGCTGGACCGAAGATGGCCCCTTTCTCCACAGCCATTGCACCTACGGCTGTATTCTTTATTGCGGTAGCGCACTGTAGCTGCTGCAACCTCCCTGGCGTGATGGCAACGATGATACTGCCACACGGCTTCCACCTACAGTGCATGGGCTAAGGCATCCTTAAGCGTCTCGTGGTGCCCGAGCCTCACAGCAGCTCTGACTTCAAGGTCGCGGATGTCGTCGATGAATGTTTGCACCAGGTACTCTTCAATGAGTACAGATACAGACTGGTACGCTTTTCGAACCTGTTTCTCCACCTCAAAGGCCCACTGATGCAGGTTTTTGTTGCTGCGTTGCACGTGATCGCTTTAAAAGACGTGTTCTAGATGAGCGTCGCCATATCTAGCCTCCAATGCCTCAAGGAGCTGCACATAAGTCACTTCCTTACCGAGAACTTCCAGAACGGTTAAGGCCTGGTCGCGCAGGCCTAGTGTATGAGCAGTCATGGCCTGACTTTTATTCCAGCCGTTCCCCTTCATGAAAGCCTCGAATTGGATTTTTTAGGCTGACCGTAAAAAAGTCCCGTCGAACGCCGGCACTTTGAATTCACGTAGCGAAGGTGTTGTAGCTACTACGGGAGCTGTAATTCCATCTCCAAGTTTGAGGTCGTTCGGCGTTTTCTTCGTGTCAGCTGTCACGTTAGTCACTTGGTCGATTCGGGTTTCAGCTTCCGACAGACGGTTGTCATGTTGAGCAACCCTAACCTTTAACTCCCTTATCTCTTTCCTGAAGGTAGCGTGAAGCATCTGCTCTTCCTTATCGCGTTTGAGCTGCTCCTACAAACAACGGGTCTATTCCTTCTGTCCACGCTGCAGCTGTTCTTCTAACCGACGGGCCTTTTCTTCCTGTCGACGGACCTGTTCCTCCTGTCGGCGGGCTTGTTCCTCCTGCTGGCGAGCCTGTTCCTCCTGCTGGCGAGTCTGTTCCTCCTGCTGCTCTTTCAACTGACGGGCCTGTTTCTACTGTCCACGCTGCAGCTGTTCTTCTAACTGACAGGCCTGTTCCTGCAGTATCATCATCAGAGCATCTAATTCAGATGCTACAGATGTAGAAGCTGCTAACTGACCGGCCTCTGTGGCCGGTAGCTGGCCCACCACCAAATCGTCTCTGGTCCATCTCCTGCTGGCGGTAGCCTTGGGTACGGACACCCTCCGTGTCGTCCTTCGATAAAATCGGCATGATTTGATTCCACTTCTGACACCAATTGTTACGAGCTTAGGGTTCGTGAAAATAAAAACTGCCGATTAAATTACCAAAATTGACACTTCAATTACCGAACACCAAATACAACTTAAAACACCGTTATAATTAATCACACTGAATACTTGAATTCGCAGTTATATCGCTTCGAAGTATTCGCTTGAATTGCCAATTCAATGCTGCCTCGGTCGAGCCCTAAACGGATTTATACGGGCCTCTTCCACTGAAACATCTAGAATGTTCCAGCACATACCGGTCCCGACTGACTGGGTGTAGAAAGTTCGAATGTGGAATTTTCTAGAAAGATTAGTTCCGCTACTCGATACTAGATAGCGCTAGTGCCATGTACCAGGCATTAATATTCCTCCATAGAGGTAACTTTGGTTCTTTCGACATATAAATTCCAATTTAGACTGCATCTTTGCTGTAATGGTTGTAAACGCGACTGCTGATCATGAGGTCCCGTGTTTGAATTCCGAGTTAGGCCAAAAAAATCAGTTATTTAGTTTTTCCTGTCAAGAAATTCTCAGTAGCGGTTCGGAGACAGGAAGTTGATGGTGTCTCACCTCGTGCCTCGGAAAGCCGTTGGTCCTGCGCCTGATCTTTCTTCGGTCATGTCGGTTTATCGTCCTATCGGACTATGAGAGTAAGAGAATAGAGAGTGAACCTGTGCTTGCGCGTATACTTGTACGCTATAATTCTATCCTGCAGCGATTGCTAGTTGCCGTTGATGCTGGGCGTTGTAACCGAAATTTTGTACGTTCGTTATTTTTCAGCTTTTTATCGATCTTTTTGGTGACAGATAGCATTTATTTCGTAGTATTGTACTTTTGATTAAAATAATGACACATTAAATATAATTTATAAAGCACACTTCTAAGATTTAAATACTAAACTTTTTTAATATATCCGACGATTATTAGAATAAATATACTTTTTTCTTCGGCGATAGACACCGGTAGCTGATCCAATAAATGTACCGTCTTGCCAATTTTGCCACGAAACGCTTAAAATATTTTAAAACGTAATTAATTTACCATCTACGTGAACTCTATATGTTAGGCTAACATAACCCCCCAAATTCTTGGCTGTACAAATGTAAAATCCATCGTCATGAAGCTGAACTCTTGAGAGTACCAACAATTCAGAGGCATTCAAATATCTGTGGACAAAGATGTTTTAAATCAGATCGTTACACATATTAGACACTCAAGCCTACGTCGACTCAAAGCAATACATTCAAATATAACATTCGGTCGTGTCGATAAAGGTTTTATTCCAAAATAGCAAGCCAAGCAGCAGTGCCCGGCTTTGTACCGCATAAATACAGGCTCAGAGGCATTTAAGCTCTATTTCTTCTTCTGTATTTAATTTCTATGATCCCTCTTCTTAGAGTTGGTTTCAGGTGTCCATGAGCTACAGTAGCCACTTAGCGTCAGGTGAAATGTTAGTTTGTTCCCCACTTTAATTTAAAGCTTTATTCGTAAGTCGTAATATTATAATATTACGACTTATTAATAAAATATTAATAGTAATATTATATTCATAAGTCGTTGTTCCTTACAACTTTACCCGCGTGGAATTTATTACGATTGGATTTCATTGGTTTTAATTTTTTTTGTTGTGCGGAACCCTAATTTCTTTTCTAAAATAAAATTAGCCTAAAATTAGTCTATTACTCCTTACAACATCTGCTAGTGATTTCGGAGATTATCCGGAACAAATAGACAGACAAACATGTTAAAAATTGTCTTCAAAGGACAAGAAATTGTTCCACTATTTTAAATTGTCATTGTCTAATGAAATAGTACTTAGCGTAGTGACAGACTGGTCCCACGTACGCAACATATGCGATGCAACGCTCCTACCTTAGTGTACACACTTAACCTGTGTAAGCAACGTACGTTTGCCGTTAGACGTTCTCGTCACTTTTTAAAGGGTGAAAATTGCCAGCGGTCACCGAATGTTGAGATGCACACTCTTCGTAAACGTTAATTTCGACGAGACGACGAAGACGAGTTCACGTCTAATGAATTCAACGCTCCGTCCTCCTCGTGATCTTATCTAAAGTCCCGAAAACTTTTAGCTTAAGTTGCGGAACTGTTTTCTGAACGTAGAAGACAGCAATGCAGTGGACGATATCAATGACAAACTTGTGGAAACTGTCTATGCGGTCGCAGCTAGGTTTTGCAAGAGTCGTCGTGGAAGAACATAAAAACTGTTCGATGGGAAATGAAGCTGCAATCTTCAGCAGATATGACAGCATACTGGCAATTGAATAAGCAGAGCTCCAAATGTATGCGGCAGGACTTATGCAACTCCAACACAGCTCGTATTGAAGAAGTGATTGAGCGGAACCAGGGCTCCAAATTCTTCGCCAGAGATCTGTCTGCTAGAAAAAAAACCAACTGTCGAAGCTGAAGACCGAATATGGTAACATCGTTTCCGGATCACCTGAGATTTGACGATATACACGTCATCGTTAGAGCCACACGCAAGTGTGAGTAACGATCCAAGTGCAAGTCCGACACTAATCCGATGATATCTCGAATATCAGTCTGAGCGAGATTAGAATGGCTCTCCCAGCACCTTTAAAACCGCAAGGTCCCGGGCGAGGACCACATTGTAGTGGAGTGAAAGCGGGTGGAAAACTGGTACTTAAAGTTCTTCTGAAGCTGGTGGCACTTCTCTGGAGGCATGGGATCAGAAGTCTTGTTCATTAAGAAATTTGACAACGCTCTCTTGAAGACCTATAGACTGATTTCACTTCTGAGCCACGTCTACGTGTTACTTTCAAAAGTCATTATGGTTAATTCGTCGACTCTGCGTGCGAGACGCAGATTCACCGTGCTCAACAACAAGCCATTTTCCAATAAGACTTTACATACATACCCTTAGGCAAATTATACATAAGACCAAAGAGTACAATCTACTGTTCTGCCTTGCGTATGTGGACTATGATAAAGACTTTGCTTCCGTTGAAATTTGAGTGGTGCTACAGTCCTTTTAGCGGAGCTACGTTGACTATCGGTATATCGAAGTGCTAAAGTATTTGTATAGTAGGGCTACGATAGCTATCCAAGTACAGAATCAGAGTACGAAGCTCATCCAACTGCAGAGAAGTGTAAGACACGGTGACGTTATATCCCCAAAACTTTCATCTAGAAAAAGTGACGTTGTATCCCCGAAACTCTTCACAGCTGCATCGGAAGACGTTTTATGCTATGGACTGGATAGGATATGATATTAACATCAATGGCAAGTATATCACTCAATTTCGATTTATTGACGATATAATACTTATGGAAGAATTGCTGGAGAACCTAATAAGCACTAATCCCAATGACCTAAATAGTGTCTCTTCAACGAACTGACGAATATGTGTATCTAGGACAAACAGCCCAACTAAGTAAGTCCAACTTCGACTGAGAAGTCAATCAAAGAGGAAAACGAGATTTTACGACTAATGCGTGTTTCCAGTGATGACTTATGGATCTGAGACCTGATCCTTCACTGCTGGCCATATAAGGAAGCTCAAGGTCGGCTCAGAGTTTTTCTGAAAGATAAACATAGAAATGAGGATATCCGCATTAGAACCAGAGTAATTGACATAACCCAACGGATTAATTAGCTAACATATTGCTCGAATTACCGAAATACCGATAGGTGAAGTGTAAGGCCGCTCTTCAGTAGATAGAGTTACGATCTAGTAAGATATGCAAGAAGTCGATGGATGCAGATGGTGCAGGACCAAGATTTGTGACATTACTTTGTGGAGGCCTATGTTCAGCAGTGGACTTGTGCAGGGCTATATACGATTATTTAAGAGTATGGAAAATAAGACCGTCCGTTTACTGTGAATTAAAGTAAAAATATTGCTTGTAAGAAAAACTAAGCTAATGTGCTGACTGTGATTTTCTTACCCAGAAATTCCTTATAAATAATGAACAAAAGTTTGTTAATTATAATGCAAATTACTTGTGTTACAGTATTAAATAAAACTTAAAGTTTATATCCTCCGTCATAAAAACTACATTTCCCGAATCAGATTTTTTTTATTCGATGTTTTTGGTTACTGATTGAAAGATGATTAGAAATTCTCCTAAGACCAAGGAGGCTAGAATAAGCTACTATATAAAAAAGTGAATAGTTTATTTACTAAGGAAATTATAAACCGTTAATCTTTTTTAAACAATATAGAAAATACATACCTTGTAACATTCGTTTGTGATGAAGTGAATAGCCATTTAATAATAGGACTTGGATAGCCTTTCACTTTACAGGGTAAATCGAGGTTACTTCCAACCTGCACCTTTATATTAGTATCTGTAGGTACATCTATGGTCACTGGTTCTGAAAAATAAAATATAGGAATTTAACTATATAATGTAAGATTAATAATAATTATAACAATTCACCTTGTTTAAAAGTGTTATAAAATATGCACAATCACTGTATACACACAGTATAGACTCAGAAAGTTTACACTACATAAATTAATCAGATTTTATCGCTTCGCGTAAATTATTTTCTACTTTTACGTTTATCACAACTTATTTTATATTTCCGACGTTTTGAATGCTTTGCACCACCTTTGGTCACGAGATATGGGAGGATTTAATTTATTATTATTTAGGTCCAATTTACGCATATTATGTCCCAAAAATTGAAAGTAAATAAATAATTTTGTCAACAAGCAGTAAGGCAGTGCGGCGAGTTCGGTCACGGTCCCAAAAATCCTTTTAGAAATATGTAGATGCCTGTGCCCAGCAGTAGGACGTATAAAGGCTGTTAGGATTCGTTATAGCTGAATTTGATGTTACTTTTGCGCTTGTAACAAATAGACGCTATTTAAAAGAAAAGGACAACTTAAATCTTTGATTATATTGTCATCCTAGATACATCACAATCATCGTCTCACCGTTTTTACGATTTACGTAGTTTGAGAATTACTTATTAAAGTTTACATGGCTATATGTGTTATATGAGTACGCCTATGAGTCATATAAAGATCTGTAGAATTTATGAAAATAAATCTGCTGTATTACATTAGCGTAGCACCATCTAAGGACGGCACTGGTTAACTTTTTATAACTAAAATGGTACCGTTAATATTTATGAGTAAATATATTCTTTCGGTATAAAATGTTTTAGATTTAAATATGTCCATTATAAAAATATAAAAAACATTATTTTTCGTAATAATTTAATTACGATTTCTGAGATTAGATAAAAATTCATTTGATGACTCAACGCCACCGGCTTAAATCCAGTAAGACTAAATATTACGCGAAGATAAGATTTATGATTTTCTTAACGATACTTTAAAAAATATTAGTACTTTAGATGTGATACATTCGTAAACAAACAGGCTGACAGACAGACAACAAATTCCAAAAATGGTCGAAATCTATTTAAATATAAACTTATTTTTAATCTCTCTCCATTATTTTGTCACAAAATTATAAAATGTAAAGAAACATGCTGTGTATGTATAGAAGAAGATTTGACTTACAAACTAAGTGCATGTGCAACATTTCGGCTGCATTTTTTAAGGAATAACATGTAATAGATAGACTTAATTTGTAGGTGAGTTGCTCGCCTTTCAAGGAAATAAGAGGCCAAAGTTCAAGGCCTATGTTCAGCAGTGGACTTGTGTAAGGATGTAATGACGAGATGATGATGACGATGATGACAGACCTAACTTTGGCACCTATTGATTTTAGCACAAATAAATACAGACTTACCAAAAACTTTAACTGTCGTAGTCTTATTAGCGGAACCTAATTTGTTTACAGCTTTACATATATATTGCCCAGAATTTCCAACAGAGGCCTTGAATCTGTCGAAAAAAAAAGGGTCAGCCGTGCATTGGTGTTTAAGCTTAGGTATTCATGAATAAGAGGAAGGTTACAAAGTTATGAACTAGTTGTAGATGACGACATACCCCTGAGCAACGACATAAAGAAACGGCCTCCTATGCTCGGTGGTTCGGCTATTCCTAGCTAACAGACCTTGGTAACGGTGGAGCAGAAATTGCTAAGAACATCCGGTAAAGGTTCAGTTGTTACCTAAGACGACTCGATCTGGTAATATTTAAAGCACGCACCCTGCGGACTGACGAGAAGATCCTGGAGTTGGAAAAAGAGGTTGACTAGTTGCTCCAGGATATTGTAGGATCATCTGAGATCCGTAGAGAGGGGAAGAACACGTTAATCCTCTAATTCGTCAACTTTTTCTATAAGCGGGTCGGCGAACATCTGTACCAAGGATGTATCGGACTTATCGTCAACAATCTCTCGTTAATAACGTTGTAAAGTTTGAGTGGGTCGACGAGGAATACGTACCTTATACTTAGAATCACCAAATGGCATTTGTTGAATGTCATAGATTATTACGAACCGAATTCGACACATCCCGATGTGGTGGAGGAATTGCATCAGGAAGAATTCCTTTTTCTCCATGAATTAAGCTAGCTGCCGGCCTTTTGGTTTCTGTTGCCCAATTTCGACTTCCTTCCGGCGGACCTTCAACTCGCCGTTCTCTCTTATGCCTAGTTTTGCGTTGAAGTCTTCATAAATGTAGCATCTCAATTCAAAAAGGAACAATTCAAATGTAAAAGATTACTAATTACAACACAATATTTGACTTAAATAACAACACATAATAATTAATTTAAATGACAATACATTACAATCAATTGTATTATACAATTTAAGAATAACATATTATGAATAATGTCACTTTTGCGAACTCACTCCGTGAACACGAAAATAAGTCCAACTTCTCAGCTACCAAATTTAGTATGTGTATCGTTCGCGTGGGGCGTGGGGTAGGGTGTTGCAAACCAGTTGAGTCCTCAGCTGAGCTTGCTCGCGGTGCCGCGTGGCACCGCGAGCAAGCTCAGCTACCGTCGCCGCTGTACATACCTATCAGGCACGCGTAAGCCTATCCACCGCAGCACACCCGGGTTGCTACCTTTAAAATAACCTACATTTTACTACACCAGCGCTAGATCCCTTCTAGTTTCCAGTTTGTTGTATCCAACCATACCTAAAACAAACAAGGTTGGATACATAAAGGGATGGATGGGTAAACCCCGTAAAGCCTATGATATATAAATCGCGTGAATTTATTCTGAATGCGCTCCAGCATAAGACTGTATTTATTTTCATATGGAGCCTATTTTGCTGAAATACACTCCAGCTGACTCCTTACTAGAGCATCTTAATACTCAAAGAGAGCATCATACAGCATTGAGATTATTTTAATGTTGGTAAATTTTAATGCTCTGCGAGTGATAAACCCTAGTCCTACCTATGTAAAGTCGAGTGCATGAAATTCAGAATGTATTTGCTTACAGCATTGCGCATGAAGGTGGGGATTTATGATGAAAGATTATTCGCTTAAGGTAATTTTCTACACAAACAACTGAGTTGCCATGCTAAAACCCGCTAAAACTACACCCTGTTATGTTTATGTTCCTGAATGGGAGAATCTTTTTTTTAATTTCATATCGAGCCGTTCGGGTTTTGTTAGTCAGGGGCCAAAAAATAAAAATCGAAAATTCTTTATTCAACTAGTGTTACGGCCCTGAGTTGCCAAGACGAAGGTCGACTGGATTAGGGCCCGTAGTAATCCAACTCGATGAGCAACAGAGGGGAGGGCCCGACTGGCCTATGGGGATTTATTATACATATGGCTATCAAGCCAACA